>JAVSBT010461764.1:0-23088 GCA_033118115.1 Pharyngocirrus eroticus
ACCTGTTTGATGTCACATCATTGTGATTTAAGTAACTTAAGTGTGAGGATTACTTCATAAATAATCCATTTTTATCATTGTCATGATGAGTTTATCATGGAAAAGAAGGCCTCAGTCCGGTCCAAAACCAAAAAGAGGAAACATAACATAGCATAATTTTATTGCTTTTAAAATTAGCACATTTCTAAATGTGAGAAAGAACATTTTGATAGCACTTCACAGTTAGATTTTAAAAAGAAACTTATTAAGGTTTAAACAAAAAAAAGATTATGGTCCTCTGTTCCTCTCAGGTCAAGGTCAATGCAGTGGGGGTTCCACAGTCTAGGGCTGACCAACCAGGTAGTATGTACAATCTGCATAGATTTCTAATAGTTTTGATAGAAATCTCTTTCTTTTGAAAAGATAAACATTTAAAATACCAACAAACAGGACTGTTATTTGCTTTCAAGACATGAAACAGTAAACAATTATCTTCATTGCCAGCCTTCAACACATTCAAAGCCAAATTGATATCAGCATTAGTATTTGAATCCTACTTATGAAGTCCCTTGTCTACAGAATGTACCCATCTAGTAATCTAATGAAACACTGCTCCCCTCTAGTCAATACCAATCAACATATCAACACACCATAAATCAGTCACTCAAAAGACATTTCAAATTCTGATAAAATTTCCCAAATTCTACTGTAGTTAATTTGGTTAGAAAAATATGTTGGCCATACAGCTGAAAGATTCCCCTTATGAATTTCCTATCAATAAAACACAGACAAACATGTGCTACTTGTTCTGTATGTTGGTAATTTGCTTTATTTCACAGTCTCATAAGGGATGGGGAGGTATGCTAGAACAAATACAGCTTGGGTTGTATTGGAGAAAAAAAATCATTGATGAATTTTCTTCACTAAAGATTTCTCTTAACTTATCCTATACATATATACATAAACCTTTGATAACGTAAAAGCTTACAGAAATGTCTTTCTCTTCAACCCTACTGGAGTTTTCTTGTGTTCTTTTTTTGTTGAAATGTATTTGTTTGGTCTATTTGTATGACCATATGCTTCCTGACCTACAACAATCAAATGTCATTGATTTATTGGTCATCGAGAGGATATGTTTTTCTTACTCTTTTGTATCAGTTCCTGTGTGAAACTTTAAAAAAAGGAAAAATGTGAGAAACATGTTGCCACAGCAGTCTTGGAAGCAATGAACTACAGTGAACCCTATCCTAAAGAACACCTCACTTGTAGGACCACCTCATTATAAAAACAACCAAAAGTTCTGCTCAAAATTCAGTGACCTCAATTCCGAACCTCACTAGGGAAACCACCTCAATGTTAAGACTACTTTGAGCATAGTCCCTTTGGGTGGTTTTATAAGTAAGGTTTCATTGTGTATGCAAAGAAAAATAGGTTTTGTCATGTTAAAGGGCAAATACCACGTATAATGCTACTTAGTGCATGTAGATGTCACATGCTAGTGATGAAATATTGTTAATATAAAATAAAAGACAAATGTTAGGAAGAATGATAAAAAATAGAATTTTTTGAAAAGTAAAGTTCTTGGAGGACTCAGGAGTTCCTAGTCATCTTGATTCTTTAAGAAAAATATCAATGCATCATCTAAGAAAACATTCTGAAAGATTTTTTTTCCTCAGGGAAGACTAGGGCGGGGACCATTCCATTCTGAATTCCTATAGCATTATAGCCTGATAAGATAGGAAATGAAGAGTTAGTGGAAAACTTAAAAGCTGTTTTTGAAAGAAAAAAAAGGCAATACTTCAAGGATTTTTTTCTTCCCTTACTTTACGAATTATAAGCCAGCTACTGTTGATGTAGGTTAGCACAAAAAAAATCTGGTCAAGAAACTTTAAAAAGATTGAGTGAAGAGACACCATCTTGTGACATTGAATTCAAAGGTAGTTTCTAAAAGTCAAATGTTCAACTCTTGTTATATCCTGAAGTCATGGAAATTGTAAATTCAAACAGACAAAGTTGAATTGTTGTCTAGTTTCTGTGGCAGGCAATGTAATGGATTAGAAAGAAAATGGAAGAAGATATACCATTTGAAAAAGAAAATAATCAAACAAAAAAAAGGAAAGGGGATGATATCTATATTCACAAATGTATCTTATTTAGTGCAAAATATGCGGGATATACTCATATGCCCTTTATTATTATTTTTGTTGATTTTGTTTATAGGCTGAATAACCGTATGGACAATGGAAATTTGATACTTGAAATATTTGACTTTTGTTAAGAGAAGAGAATCAAAGTACACTATAGCTATATAATGTCAAATCAAAATCAAAACAGCCTAATATACTTTCTTTGCAAAAATGTCATATAAGATGCAGCTGTTCATTATATAGAGCATATTTGACATGTGACACATCAAAGTTGCATTATTCCCCTTTGATTTTGCCAATGTTTTGTCCACTTCTGGTTTGTGACTGAAATGTGAGGATATTGAATTTTTTACCTCCATTTAGAAGACTTCTTACATACACGTATATGAAGTATGATAGTTTTATGGTAAATAGAACCTATAGATAATAATATGATAAATCTTTATTGTCAAATAACTATATAAGCTACATTGTACATTTTGAAATTTGTTTTACGGAACTACACTGACAGTCACCGCTATGCAGCGCCCAATACTTCATTTTACAGTAGGGAACACTGAAGCAATACAGAGTAAAGTGGCATGCTCAAGGACACACCATGATGCCTTGGCGTGGGATTGAAACCGGGATCTCTTGACCTCATTCAGTGGTAGCAGCTACCATATCCTTTAGGCCACCATGTCTTTAGTGTAATACTTAAGCACAGTTTTTTTGCATGTCCCAAAGTCTTAACGTAGATATTCATTTTCACTTGTAAGAAATAGAAAACATGATCTTTTTTTACCCTTGAATAAACAAATACTTTAAAAAAGGTTCAACTTTCAATACTTTCAAGCAGTATTTACAGACAAATCTCTTTTGTTTGGCCTTCAGAGAGATTAATGTGACTGAAAAAAAATGGTTTTGATTTTTTTTCAGAATATAATGTAGTTTTATTGATTTATTCTCTCATTTTGAAAATGGTTGCACTTCATCCTATCCAAAAGTCTTCTAGATATGGCACTTATTTTGTATATTTTTTTTACATTCCTGTGAAACACATCTGCCCTTTTGAATGAACAATATGGTCTTCTTTTTTTTGTTGGTCTTTGTAACAATATGGTCTTTGTTCTAATATATATGAAGTATCAAACAGTTCTTGTTGCCTTATCCACACATACAAGCTTGCAATGAATGACAATAGAACTGTCAATGACACCAAAACAACCCCATTATGAAGTAATTTCGCAACCCTTTCAAATAAAAATTAAGCCTTTGTCTTAAAAAGAAGACATTCCATGCAGGTAAACTTTATTGATGGAATTCATGTCTGCTTCAATTTCCATAAATCTCCACGCAGTCTAACTTGTCTTTAGTACAAGGGCTAGTAATCATGATCTTTTTAAATGGATTATATCTCATAACTTTACTATTTTGTCCTTTGAATCTTCCCCCAAACTATCTCTTATAGGATAGGGGGAGCAAAAATGTTTACAAACAACATGATTTTTAGGACCATTATCTTTTATGTTATAGACATAAAATGATAAAATACATATGGATTAAGCCCAAAACTATTAAGCATTGTTCAAATGCTTTTTTAAAAAAGAATTTCTATTTTTATGAAATACAGACTTGCCCCGTTACTGATGGAAGTCACTAGGTAAGACCTAAATACATTCATATTTGGACTGTCAACAATAGACTGTGGTGAAGAGTTCCAAAGAGTTACACAAACAGGAAAACAAGAATGCATGTGGATATCTATTGTTCTAGGTGGAATTTTAGAAAAGGTTTTTGACATATATATGAAAGTCTTATGCCTTTTGAATTTAGTCATAGAAACAGAATTTTATATAGTGTTCTTTTCAAAAGTTGAAATATTAGAGATTGAGCACAGGGAAAAGGGCAAGCTATTACCTTGACTTTGCCCCTGCTATTAGATGATATCCGTCTGCTAATGTGGGTCTTTTTGTCTTTTTAATATCTTTTAATAATTTTTTTGAGAGAAAACCAAGAAAATTGTTTATTTTGTTATGTAAGGAGTTTGTTTAATTTTGATTTAGTGCTTAAAAAGCATGAAAATAAACTTGAAATACAAATCGATGGAGACTATACCATTAGCTCAAAATGTCAAAAAATGAGTTTTGTGGGTTTTGTGTGACAGAGTCAGTCTATATGTAGACTGTAAACAATATGATGACACCTGAAATACTGATACATAAGGGTATGGTTGGATTTTAATTCCTCTTGGTTTCACTGCACAAACCAACTTAAATTCCAAGAAAGCATCTCTTAGATCAATGGAAAGCTGTATATAGGTAGAATGTGATTGTCTAACATTGAAATGAAGGTCTGTTTCTTTGTCATTAGCCATAGAGGAAGCTTGTTTATTAGTTTACATACTAAATCAAAGAACTAGATCTATAGTCTTGAATGCAAATGGATGAGAAATGGGATTTTTTTAAAGTCATTTCTTTTTTTAAACTTTAGAAAATCATATGGATTAAAGTGGTTTTTTTTAAAAAGACTATACTGTATATTGGGTTTGTATAGAGTTTCTTGGATGTGTCCCATAGAATGAGGGAAAACAAGTAAAGGCAAAATACATCTTTTCTCAAATCACTCCACCAAATCCATTTCTCTAAACATAAATCTTTCATAATGATTAGTTCCTATATAGAAAAGTGTTAATTTTTCATGCAGATTTCTTTTAGCAATTAACTTCATCTTATAGGTACATTTTATATCAAAAAACCTTGGGACTACAAGTTTGATATCCTCTGTACGCTGTAATTAAACATCCAGACATAAATTACTTAGATCATGGATAGAATTCGGAAGAAAAGAAGTCGTAAGAGTATAATAAAAGACAGGCATCAATATTCGCATCCACCTCTGACGTTATCTTAGCTATAAAGAGAATGAACCAAACTTTGAAGAATCAATGCTAGTCAATACCATTATGGGGTCTCTATGTGGGTGGGTATGTCTTATAGTGTTTTTCTTTCTTTTTCTTTTTTCAGATAATGATAGGATTATTTTGTAAAATTATTATTTCAAACATAATTATCTGTACTGTTCCATAACCTTATTGATTTATAGCATATCAAAATAGAACAATGCCATCTAGTGGACTAGGTCTTTTAGAACAGATTGACAAAGATTACAGATGTAATCGTAAGCTCTTGGTAAGAGAATTTTTACTTAGCCAGTCAAAAGCTCAAATCCATTACAATTTATCACTGGTTAGATGAATTTACTCAAGTCTTAATTAATGATTTTTATGCTGTAGATCATGAAAATAATGATATGAAGATGATGATAATGATAATACTATTATGATATGAAAACAATGCATTAATTTTCAAAATTATTTCATAAAGATTCTTCTTGTTCTCTATCTGACATACACTTATCTGTTTTTATTGTTACAAAGCTACTCCCTGATACCAATACTACATGTTTACACATCCTATCACCAATTTACAATTGCTGGAATAATAGATGAAATAAAAAAGCTTTTCCATAAGTTGTGGCAATAAACAACCAAAATATGAATGCTTTATTCCATTGAGGTGCTCTGACCCTATTTGTGCCCAGACCATTGAGGAATTTACTTATTACCGATCCTATCTGGGGCACTAGTACCTCTAACTAGTCTCCATTTGCTCAAAGGCCTTCTGAGACAGAGGGTGGCATAGAAAATGTGAGTTATGAAGCACTACTGTGATTGAGTTTCTTTGCCATTACCGTGTCCTGCAATTGCTATTACTTTTTCTCAATGAGTATGCTGGAATCTTGTTAGAGCCATCCTGGTATGACTATAGACACAGGTAAATAGCCTGTCTATGGTAGTAATGGGTGACTCATTTTTCTCTTTTCTTACTTTGCCCAGGAAGTGACATGCTTTACTTGTAATTTCAACAGAGTGTTACTCATTTCCACTACATTATGATACAAAATGATAACTATCCTTAAGCTGTACATTTGCTGAAAGAGGAAATAGATTTTTTTACAAACTGAGATGATCAGTAAATCAATGTTACTTTGTAAAACTTGAGCCATAAGAATCTTGAAGCTGTTGCTGGGTGCTTTTTCTCGTCTCAAGACTCCACAAACTAATGTACACTATGCCGTTGTGAAGAATTAGATTTCATAACCTATACAGATTTCTTTTAGAAGCAAATAATCTTTATTGGGATTCTAACCAATACTTTTTCAATTAATTCGGTTAGGTCAATGGATGCCACAACTTTGTTATGTTTATTCCCTAGAAAAGTGTTAAGAAATGTCAAAATAGATACTGCACAAAACCGTTAATTACATGCAAGAAGGCTCTTTGAGATGAAGCAATATTTTAACTAGCTTTTACATTATTTTGATAAGACTCAAATCTCAACTGTGTAAAATTATGTTAGTCATTCAATGAAAGAATAGAATATTGAAATTAAACAAAGTTTACACTGTTTTTCCTTAGGCTTATTTAATGGCTAACTTGGTATAGAGTGCCATGCTAGCATTCTATTCAGATGATCCCTGATTTGAATCAAGGCAGTTTCAAGTGAAACATTCTTCACTATCTTTCAAAGAAAAAATGGTTTGGTTGCTCAAAGGTCCATAGCAGTATCAGCTTATTGCTCTAATGTAGGCATTCATGGTCATATTGGTAAAAGTACAGTTATATACTAGGTATGACTGTTCTTACGCAGATATGCAAGGTTATCAATATCATTATTATTCCATACTGTGATATGATAAGCTCTTTGATGAGTTATTTCCCTAGACTGATAAAATATTCATGCATTTTAGACAATTTACCTGATATCAAATTGACAAGATTATTACTTTTAAGAGAGATAATGAATTAAATCGTCTTCAAATAAGTGGAAATAATTCCGATTAATAAGTCAGCCATTATTGAAAGAAACCATAATGAAAGTTACATTGGGAAAGCCTGTATATTATGAAACTATAGCTTTGTAGAAGCTATAACCTCACTAACCATATACAAACTGAACGCTCTACACAGTGACAGGTGAGGTAAGCTGATCAGATCTTACAAGGAAAGATAGAAAAGCCAATTATACAAGCTATCCATCATACATGATCCATTGCATGGACTCACAGCCAGGACATTGAGTCAATAAAGGACCAAGGTCATTCTGTGTGAATAAAAGGAAAATTCAAAGTGATGCTTAGAAATGTGGATGTACTTTGAACCTAGTGATGTGGTCATTTTGAATAGATATTTAAGATTTGACTATTCATGGTCAGCTTTCGGGACAAATTAATCTCAACCTGAATTTCTTTTTTAGACTGTGATGGGTGCAATTTAATGTCTTTGAGAAAAAGTGACAAAAGAAGTATCTACTTTAGAAATTAAAATAGGTGCTAAAATATCTGGCAGTGACATGTGGGTACCTCTTCTATCAAGAAGGTAATATTTGCCTCCTCGTCTATGTCTTCTTTATAGGAGAGGTAGAGTGTTAACCACTGCAAAAATCACAAACATATCCTCTGAATTAATGCATATGGTATGTGAACAATAATGGCAGTGAATATATTTATTGATAAAAATTCTCAAAACACTTACTGAGGGCACTATGTTAGTGTATAGAAAATTCATCACATTGTGTTTTTTATTTGTAACAGAACTTCAATAGATAAAAAACAAAAGGCATTTGATTGTTTCTGGGAGCCTGTTTCAACAAAATATTTATTTGCACTTGAAATTGTTCCTTTATTTGTATTTTTAATCCATAGAATAGCACTAATTTACCTGAGAGCACCATTAGTATTCCTCCATGTATGTATGTACACAAGGTAAATATTTCTTGAAATATGATAGTTTGAAACTGGTAGGTCAACTCTTTGAAAAACAAGCTCTTAGAGGAAATGGTAAGAAAGATTCAATAATTTGAATAAACTTGGCAACCTTGACATTTTTTTTTGACTTGAAGTAAATACTTTGAGGGTGAAGGCTTTATGATAGCTTACATATTTAATTTCAGATGCCCGAACATGTACATACATGCAAATGAATGCAAAGATAAAAATTTGAACACACTTATGAACGAGTGCTATCTATTGATACCAGTCAGTATGACTGTTGATCAAGGTCATACCATGGAAGGCCATGGCTTTGATATTATCAATATTCCTTCAACCTTCACTTTCTGTCATGGTCAAACTCAAGTTTAATACAAATAAATTCTGGAATAGGACATGTACAGAAATATAAAAAGCAATTTTACCCATGCACTAAACTCAGAACATAGAGAAACGTTTCTTCTCATGATTTTTCTCCTTGATTTAAATAATTATGAAATATGCAATATAATTTAAAACTCAATAAGCATGTTCTTTAGCTTCTTTTTTCACCTTTATATTTTTGTTGTAATGTGGCTTTTTTCTCTGGCAATTTGCCTTCAACAGTTCTCCTCTATGACGAGTGGTAACAGTTGACTAATGAACCACTAGCCAAAGAACAAATTGAGAATACTGATTGGAAAATCCCTATCATCAAGCCAATGTCAACACATTTATATTAATATTGTTGAAGACCAAGGCAAGCTAATCACTCAAAGGGTTCAAGTTATTATCAGGGAGCCCTGCTAGTTTGTGACTATTCTTCTCTTGTGATATCATTGAAACAGAATCACTGTATTTGTTGGCGTTCAATGGTGATGTCTGCTTGACAGAAATCTCCGATGAGGACTTGAGACAGTTGACTAGTAGCTTGCATGTATAATATCATTTGAATTTATCAATTTTTTAGAGTTCATTAGGAGATCAAGTGACCCTTCTGAAGACTATTCAACTATCAATGTCCATAGTCCGCCTAAAGATATAAACAATGATGTAATTTGCATATTATTAAATGTAGCAAATATTTCAAAAAGCCTGAAGATGTCAATTATGGTCAGTATTTCATAGGTTTCCTTATTCATTTATATCTGTTGTTTAAGGAGGGCGTCAATTCAGCATAATTGGTCATCCACTGGGCCTTTCATACATTATACAAAAACATACACATGTAGTTAATATACATGACAGCTAATCCACATTAGTTTTAAACTGATTAAGGGGATGATATAAAAGGACATAGATCATTGTAATACTGAACTAAAACAAAATGGAGAATTCATTCTTATGGCATTTTAAAAAAATCCACTTAAGAACCGAGCACAGATAATATCATGCCTTGATAAAAAAAAAGTGAAATAAAAAGTGTCACCCTGTGATCGAATTTGAATATCAGATCAAACCATTTTGCTTCTAACCTCAGGATTCAATGTTTTTTTAAAAAACAAAATGCAATTGTTTCAGTTCTGTATGATGAAGGCTTTGTACTCCCTGAGCCTATGGAGAAACCATGTCAATCAAACAAACTCCGAGGTCTTTTTATTCCCAATACATTGATATAGACACATTAGAAAACAGGCTTGTTAAAGGGGTAGACTTCTTTCTCTACTTAGGATTTTTTTCTCTCTTGCTTCTGTGTTTCTAAAGGTCGTTAAGGTCATATATGCAAATATGAAGTCACTAAGGATAGATGGTGGGTTTATTTTATTTTTTTAAATATCAATCAAAGGGGTTACAGTATCTCTTGCTTTCTGATTTTCAATGATGTAAAGATGTTTGATTTTTGTAAGGTTATATGTGTCTCAATAATTAAGATTGTTTGTAAATTACGCTTAAGTTTTAAAATTCACCAAAGGAAAATTCTTCTGAATTATATTATGTTAACATCTCCACAGTATTTCTGTATTGCCCATTTTGTAAAACAAAGGTGAAATTACTGCCTAGTGGCTGTCCAGAATATGATACATTATGAGGTTTTACACACTAGTTTTATCATTAAAATATAGGTTTGTAACTGACATTTTTAACCATAATGGAAAAAACATGTTTGGTCCTGGCTGAAATTAAGAATAAAATGTATATGTTTTTGAAGGATCAAGCTTTTATACACACTCTTTACCAAAATTCTTTATGTCATAGGCTAAATTTCGTGAATTTATGTGTTAAAAAACCCAGATATGACAGTCATAATTAATATTTTTCTCATTATAAAGGTGTGATAAAATTTGAAAAGTGTCACTTGCTATTAAAATATTAATAAGTGTCATATGTCACTGATCATTTATATGCATCCAGATAATCCAATGCTGGCAAGAAGTGATAAATATTCCTAGGATTCGAGGGAAATGTGGCATAAATATACTCAAGGGTATCATAGCATCTATTGCTTGTGTATTAATAATGAAGACAAGCTACAAAATGTTTTAAGTAGCAACACTGAGAATGTTAAATACCAGCCTAACCTGAACTGAAATGTCAATATTTTGCTAAATGGGGTTAATAGTATACAGAAGCAGGTTTGCAACGTTGGCTAGAAATCTACCCAAATCATCCCTTACCTCTAAGGACATAGCGGTGTCAGATTCCCATCAATGAAAAAAGGACCAGTATCCAGAATATTGGCCTGGAACCCCTAAGGGTGTGTGTGGTGTATACTATACTATGCTTCATTATATATAATAAAGAGAATTTTTTCAGATTTGAGTAAACAATACATTATAACTTCAATTTTAATGTTCATGCTGGAATTTACTATAAAAATGAAAAGTAAACAAAGAAGAAATGTAGATTTTTCTTGAAAGCCAATGGGCAGAATTATTTAAGTTTTTATAGTATCATAAAATATCATAAAGATATTTCCAATATATACATTTTGCTTTAAGACTACATTCCCAAAGTGTTTTCTGTTATTTTACTAATTGACCAATAAGTCATTGATGGCTATAGTCACAAACACTCCAAGTCATTTTCTGTGCAAATTACCGTCCTTGTTTATCAACACCCCTTGTGTCCAAAGCTCTTTTCATTTCTATGCATTAATTCATAACAGGCCTAGAAGATTCCATAAATCATTTGGCTGGAGTTATTGTCCAACAAATAAAGGGATTCAGAGATGTATATATGCATGCAGAATCTATACAGATGGGGTAATAGATAAAGTGCTGGATTCAGAGATCCATGGTTCAATCCAGATGATTATTATGAATTTAGGCAGGACATTTGGATTCACAATATGGCTTCTTTGTTCCTTGATTAAGAAGATTGGTTAACCAATGGCTTAATTCACAAGTTACACACTGTGGGGTACAGCTTGATAGATTCTCATAAACGTACACATATGGGCCATTTTATATTTCATCATTCAAAAGAATCACATTGCATGACAGGTTTGTGAAAACTATCGATATTATTTAGCCTTTCAGTTTAACTCCCTAAAAAATCTGTTATGTTATATTACTCAAAATATTATTTTACTCAAAATCTCCTAATAAGGATGAAAACATAAATATAAATAACACATCCACTAGGCTATTACATTGATTAAATACTTTAAGAAATACTGTAAGAAAAGAACAAATCGTTTTCTCAAAGTTCTTAGGAGTCAAACTTAGATAGTTTTCTCTAAGGCTAAACTGTCCGGTATGAAACGTTGCGAATGTTTTTAAATAGGTTATGGTTACAATTGGCAGTGATTAGCAGTTTGAATAACGGTCATCGCAGGGGTCATCAGATGATAATTATAAGTTAATCACAATGCATTTTTTCAATGTAAGGGCTTTGATGACTGTTTGGTTAATCTTGGCACAGCCACCATGGAGGAAAAGAAAGAAAGATTGACGTCTGTATAGAACTAGACAGGAAAGAGTACATCAAGCACTTTTTAAAAGGGCATTGATAAGAATTTTATCTCTATTTTGGCGAGGAATACCTTCTGTGGGTACTAGCAAAATTCTTTCTACTGAGACCATTCTGTTAGATGTACAATAACTTTCTAACATTGGGTCATTCTTTCTCTTGGGACATAAATGAAATGCTTTTAAAAAGCCTAAATTTTTCACCAACTTGTGGTACTTTTCGTGTCATTCGCTAATTTAGGTCAAACTTGTGTATTGTCGACATCTATTATCAATAAAGTTAGTAATTATAGAAGTAATAATAAAAATAGTAACAATTCACTTCATGTTATTTACTTCATAAAAGATTTTAATGAGAAATATCATAAAATCAAGCCTTTTGAGATTTGCATAAAACTTATTTATATGATTATGTTTAAAAGACATGTCAAGTTCCATTTCCATATTCATCCTATCATAATGTACAATATAAATGATGAATTGACATGGAACATGTAAGCTTCCATCTTGCATTTCAAGGTGACCTTCAACATGTTGAATGTAACAAGAACTTTGACTAAACAGGAATGATTTATATTCATCCAAAGAGTATTTGAAACAGCAGATTTGATAAAATGTCACTTTTCTAACAAATTTGGAAAGCTACCCCATCCCATGCATAGGGGATATAAATACTCCTTTGGGACAATCTTCATTCATTTCTATTTGTGTACTCATCTCTTTGATGTCAAGTCATTTGTATTCTAGCAAACAGCACGCCATGTATCAGCAAAAAACTTTCTATTGCAAATTATTTTTATAACATGTCTAGTTTGTATGAAGCTGGAGTATTTCTGTAAGGAACCATTACATGTTGATTGGTTAAAGTTTATACAATGAAAGATTTGTGCATCTGAAGATTGTGTTTGAACCATTGTAACTATGTTTAAAAGACAATATATTACAATCTGATTCAAAGTAATCGAATGGTGACTTAATTCATTTGCGATTTGTTTGCTTTTAAAGTGCTAAAAAGTCACAGCAGTAGGCTACACCAGTTTGAAAGAAATAAGGATAACTTTAAACTTGCACCAACAAATCTTTGGAAGAGTCGTCACAATGAAATTTGCCAAGCAAATAAAATTGAACTTGATACTAAGATATAAGGTTTTAAGGGTGAATATTATCTATCTAACATATCTTTTAAGAAAAATGGTTAAAATTGAACAATCCAGCTGGAAACAATTCGAAAAACTGTTTTGTCACCCATTGCTTGAAATATCAACCTCTGATTTCTGCAAAAGATAGAGTTCTCTATGCCCTACCTGGGATCTTAGAGAATGTCAATAATACAATTGCAAAATTGATTCCTGGAGCACACCTTGTACTCAATAAAATTCCAATGTCCAGTCAGCAAAATGAAAAATGGCTGTAATTTTGAGTTCCACAAGGCCAGTAAATTGCTAGAAGAGTGATTTATAACTTTGGAGACGTAGCAATAACCAAATGCAAAACTATGTGTGGAGTTGCTTTTTTTTACTTTGTTTCCTGATTTTTTCTTTGGAATGCTACTGTATCTATGACAACATTGGTTGGATTGGCTTTCAATTTGTTTAAATTGTATTATTTTCCTTGTTGACATATATTTCTTAGGTTTGTCGTATAGCGATCTAAACATAACTATCATGTATTCAGTTTGTAACTAAAGATTTTTGCAAGGATAAAATGAATTACACTTACATAAAAGTTGAAAATGCATAGATATGTGAAATCTTGTTGTTCAGGGTTCTAGCAAAATCCTTTGGAACATTATCTATTAAATGCATTCCAAAGAAAAAAGCTTAATTTTTACATAATTGTTGAGATTTCTGAGAACTGCCAAGTATCAGGAAATGTTTGCTTTTTTTTACAAACAAACACAAATCTAGATTTTTAAGATAAGCAAGCTAACAATTTATTTTGTAACTGAAAGTAAAGTTATTCAAAAGAATCACATAAAAAAGTAAATAGTGCAAATAAAGCATTATATGATTGTAATTACTACTTCCAAGACTCAAAGACTCAGACAAAAGAGGTTAGTTCTTATACATGTTTAGGGGCCCTGTACAACAATGTTTGATTAAGTCCATGTGTCTAGCCCCAAGCAGACATTGATCATTGTTAGGACTTGTACAAGCACTACAGTGGAAAGAAATTTAGAAAAAATGTAAGTCACACCAAAAGGAAAGAATAAAAAACAAAACCATCTCAAGTAGGAAAAGAAAGTAATAGTGAATTGTTTCTCTGAAGGACATAATGGTGAAAGTTGAAAGACAGCACAATGTCATGAACATGCAAAGGCTTTTTTTTTCTTTTGTAGAAGTCAAAAAAACACGAATAGTTAATTAATGCATTGCCTTTTCTCTGTACAGAAGCATTTTTCCATTATATTGATGAACTGGGTGTCAGTGACTATGGGAGGCGATGTGAAAAAAAAAAGTGTTGAGTTTTATAGAAATGATGGGTTAAGAGAATTTCCATGCAACTTCTCTCTAAACTAACAACTCAGTGTAATTTAAAGTGGAGTTCTTTTTGAATGGAAATCTTCAAGTTCATAAGTCACTCTATTTTTTTTGATATTTCAGCGCAGCAGTTGATTTCTGTGGACAAGGCTCTATTTGAAAGGTTATATATTTTAGTTGAATTTGAATCTCGTTTCCAAACCACGATTTAGCTAAATCATAGTTAATTTTCTAAAGATTCTTGTGTTGATTGGATGTTATATGACATCATCAAGAGTGAATTTTCCTACTCTACTTACATACTTATCACCCTACCTGCCCTACATCACATAGGGCTTCAGATCTCTATGAGGGACTAAAAGGATGATTGTTCCAACATTGTTTTATTAAATAGACAGAAGGCTTTTATTGTTTTGTACTGTTTCATTGCCTTAATAAATGCAAAATAGTTGGGAAAAACAACCCAAGAGAAACAACTACAGAAGACTTTTCTATGTATAACCATGCCTTAATTCAAACTACTATATTATTTGTAACTGTAAGTCACATGGGGTTGAATGCCCTATAGACTACTTCTAGCATGTAATATTTTTGTGCAGAAAGTCACAGCGCCCTTCATCTATCCCAATTCAAACTTCCTGAAGTGTCATGACAAAAAAGGTTTGTTTTTTTTACAAAAAAAAATCAACCAAAAACTCTTATGTTTTGTTGGCTGCAGTTTCCTAGTAATACTCATTGCTTGAAACTCCAAAGCCAATCACCAGACAAATATTCTGCCAGGATGTTCTATTGAGCGTTCACTGCAACAGTAAAGAAGACTCTTCTGTATTGCTATACACACACACAAATACAATAGTAAAACAGTGAGAAAGAGACACT
Source organism: Pharyngocirrus eroticus (assembly GCA_033118115.1). NCBI lineage: Eukaryota > Metazoa > Annelida > Polychaeta > Saccocirridae > Pharyngocirrus > Pharyngocirrus eroticus. Next base: position 15,187 of record JAVSBT010461764.1, read on the forward strand.
CGTAAATACATAGAGAGAAAAGGGGAAGCTTTAATACATAACAGACATACCGTTTCATTCGTGGATTGAAGCAATGCTGTCTATGGTAACCCGACACTGGTGCTTGATCGCTTGTTTACTTTTTATCGACTTAGCAATGTGTCATTATTAAAGACAACACTGCAAAGTCTTAAGGTATTACAACTAATGCGAGTATTGATACACACAGGGAACATACACATAACAAGCTGACACTTAATGCTAAACTCTGAATTGTATTATTAATAAATGATGGGCTACTAGTCAATGGCAGGCATGTGGATAATACTTAAACTATGCTCCATGCTCTATCTGTTCACCCTCATGGATTCTTAAATATGGGCAGTTCAATAAAGGATTACGTACTGTGGTGTCTTTCTTCATGGCTCTGTCCCTTACGGCGCCTCCCAAAAGAGGGGAGTGTAAGTATTGTTTATTATATCACATATCATTATCAAGTTACATAATACATACCCATACATGCAAACCATTACATTCAATGCATACATACAAAGAAAAGGTACAGAATGTTGCAGCCTATGCTTCCAAAAGGAAAGTTGTAACAGTATTTTTTCTTTAAAACATAATGAACATTTCACTGCAAATACACTGAAAACATGCATTATTTTACAGGGATAGACTTTGTTGATTGCCAGTGTCACAGAAGGCACAAGTCATCAAGTCTGGTTTACACTAATCACTTTCACAAATCACAGTATTACATCACAAAAAAAACAAAAAAAAAACACAATAAACATGAACATAAAATACATTTCACAATAAATGATAATTCACCTTTTTCAGATGACACTAGCTTTGATGAGTTATCATTGCCACTTAGAATTTAGGAGGATTCATATAGATTGTGGACGCTTATACCTGAAACTGAATTTGTTAGTCAGCTTTGCGTTGTATTATAACAGATGAAATGATTTCACATGGATCATTTGATCGGTATGAAAACGGATGTCGTTTTGACCCACAGCAATAGTCTTTTCAGTAAATATTTGCGTGATTTTGGTGGAAAACTTGAAGCTGAAACTTCATTTTCTATGCATGAAGCTTGACTCTGTATGTTACAATGTAATGATGCAAACAGATTCTACAATTGCATACAACACATTTCTTAAATGTTGATGTATATCAAAATAAAAAATCTATAAAGCAACACAAACTAGAAGAAGACACATATGCATTCATTGGTAGCATTCAACATACTATCAGAATATACATGTACACATATACAGAAAAAATCATTTGAAAAGGAAAAGACAATTCATGGCTTGCCATCTAATTCAAACTGTATTCAGTTGCATATTTGTTTATGTCCAGGCGACACAAATTTCAATTAGGTGTTGATCAAGAAGCATTCTTTTGGTACCAAATGCATTGTTCTTTCACCCTATCAGAGTATTATGGGTAAGAAAACCAATTTGGTCATGACTCTCACAACAAAAACACAACAAAAGAAACCTGGATGTATATGGAAGGAATTACCATAAAAGACTTTTTGACAAGTTGCATTCAGAGAATATGACAATTAATTTTTGATTTCATGGGAGGTCCTGCAGGGTTTTTTCAAGGTCAAATTTTGAAATTTTTCATTTTAACTTTTTAGCATATTCCTTTTGTTTCACAGGTCAGGAACAAGTTTTCAAAAAGTGCTCAAAAAATACTTTGAGAACATAACTTTTTATTAAGTATGATCATAAGGGATCAGAAAATGTGAGTTGCCATACTGGGGCTATAGTGGCCAGTTCCAGAAAAAAACCCAAAAAACCCATTTATATCAAACAATGAAAATCAAAATATAATTGCTCACAATGTCAAAATAAATTGCTAATACAACATGATATTACTCCAGTTGATAGGTGATGCATAACAAAGTAACTCTTCATTCAAAAGTGAAAAAAGTAAAAAGTGAACACAAAGAAGAGGAAGAAGTGAAAAACTTTGCGTAGCTTTTAAAACCATTTCTCAGCACACATTTTATTGTGAAGATATCAAAAGGGGCTGCCATTTTGAATCCAATTCTTGTGTAAAAAAATCATCAAAAATAAAGTTGATGTCTGATAGTAATTACTTACAGCAAGCAGCATCCTTAGTAATTCTTGATATTTTTCGAATTATTACAACCAACTCCTTTAATTCTTTACATGAAAACCAGTCTAGTCTATTTTACAAATGCATATATCTATATATCTATACATATCTAGAAGCACTCAACCTGTTTATACTATGTTGTCTTGATAAATTGATATCTGATACATATTCTAGGATGTTGACTTACACCTTGAGTATTGTTTGAGCAGCTTAACCATTGTTATATATTGACACAAAATAACAATTTGTTGCAAATTCCGTTTGTTTTAATTGTGTCAAATTGTTGCAATATTTCTTTCTCAGCTCCCTAAATGTCTCTTCAATTTCCAATAGAAATGTCTTGCTTTTTGTTTTCCTGGAATCTAACTGCCAATGGATGAATAGGATTTTCAAAGAAATATTTTTCCAAGAGACAGATGCATTATAAAAATATAAAAATTATGATATAGTGCAATACATCAACAGTTTTGCACTATTTTCAAGTATTACTCATACAAAATAATGAGTCACCTAAGTGAAATAATGAATTTCAGATCAGTATTTTGATTGTATATTTAAATATTTCATCAGCTTTGCGCAACTTTTGCAAAAATGTCTGCCATAGCAAGTCCTTTTAATACCACTCAGACATTTAAAAAAAAATCCAATATCACACCAGACTTAGACCGCAAAACGCTAAAACAATTCTTTTCCACTGTTTGCTAAACAATCATGGAGATTGGTTCTTAATGTAGTCTGATTCTCTGTTCTTAATGTTGTCTGGTCCCCTGGTCTCTTTAAGATAATTCAAGTCATGGACTATTAGCGTGTATGACTTGATTTGAGTAAAAAAGCCTCCAAGCAAAATGATGCTTTTAGGAAGATAAATGGGACAGATACTACATGTTCAGTTTTACTTTTTCTTGAAGTTTTTTTTTTATCCAGATTTATTTTGAGAAGCTAAAAGTAGTAAATTGCCTAGAATTGCAAATAAAATGAGGTTAGATTGTTTTAAGGAATTTTCTCGAGGAAGACCTGAGAAGTGATTTCAAGATATTTTTCTCTTTTGAATACGATATGGTGTAAAGTTATTCCATTGATATTCATTACCAAAACAAGATAGCTGAAGGAATTGGATTAAAATTTGAAAAAGATGTCTAGCATAGATATCTAATAATTTGGTGCTTTTTCAGAAAGGAAATTTTACAATTGAAATCTTTAATAAAAACCACTGTTCAGTGATAATACTAGCATCCAATGTTTAACAACTATAAAATCTTCTTTGAGTTTCATTACTTTTTTGAAACATTACCTTATGGACCTTCATTGGAGTTAACATAATAAATAGTTGGTTACATGTTTTAGCTTCATCTTGCGCATTTGAATTTTAATTAAGATATTAGTTTCTACTTATCTGTTATGTACTTTGTATGTATTTCATGAATCAATGTGTAAAAATTGTTATTCTCTGTGACAAAATGTAATTTGTTGCTTAAAAAAGCAAAGGGGCTATAAATTTCAAAGCAACGTTTCATCACAAGGTCTACAAGAATATCATCAAATTTCTATTATCATCGGATAAAGACCTTTTCAAACTCTGTCTATTGATCCTTTTCAATCATTTTATCTTAAAACCCTTGATCTGCCCATATAGCCAGTGTTTACATTAACTATATGACAGTAAAACATGAAGGATTAGTTCAAGCTTCATTTTTTCTAGCTATTTTTTCCCTCCTTTTGCTCATAACTAATGGCTGCAGACTTCCTCTGTATGATCCATTGATGGCTCGCATCAGAAGTATTGTGAGTATTAAGAGTTGGTATTTTTTTTGTTATCAAGGCTGTATTTCATTCACTTCAAGAAAGGAGCAAGGTTGGGTATTATGGTGGTTATCTCGTCTCTTTTGGGCTTTTTTTTTGCTGTGTTTTATTAAGATGGAAAAACCTAATGTTTTCAGTTTGAAATTTTGTTTTTTATCAATTGCTGTCTCTTTTTGATTTTTCTTTTTTTTTAAAATCCATTTTGATATTTAAAGAGACTATTGATTCAGCTATAGAGCTGGTTTTCAATGGGGGTTCTCCCTGCATTTTTGAAGATTGGAGATGAAAAGGTGTCTTTTACTTGCTACTACTAATAAACAAGTAAGAGCTTTCAAACCTTTCATTTAGCCAAAACTGTTGTGATTCACTGAACTTGAAAAGTGCTAAAAAATATTATATTTGGAATTAATTGTACTGGGGACTAGATCTTTCTACAGCCCTGTTTACACTGTGGATTCTATAAGCATGAGAATTCGTCATTTAGTTTTAGAATTTTAAGCACTTAGATCGAATGCCTACAATCTAAACACAGTTTTTCTTCTTGAAGTCTGTTGACAAATATTTTTATTTAGAGGGATTAAGTTTTGACCTTTTACCATTGTCACATGAGCTCTGGCTTTAAACTTTTGCGACTTGTTGACAGTGTAAACAGAGTCACTTCAAGACACTCAAGTCTTTCAAAGGAACTCAAAGCTAAATGTTTGCTACATAAATTGACAATGTGAACAGTACCAACAATGATCAGATGAGGTGTAACATTTGTATGATCTGACACCTAGATATGCATGTATGCGTAGTGGAAGTAGATATATATATATTTGTAGCTATTGCTAAGGTTGTTTGATAGAAAAGATACCTATTAATTTTGAAAGGAAATAATTCTGAAAATCAACATGATTAATTTCAAAAATGATTGTGTTCCTGAAAATATGCAAGGAATAAAGTATCAAAATTACTGAGGGAGATTTAACATTGTAAATCTGCTTTAAATAAAGCTAATTTTTTTTATCCTGTTACTGTATCTGTATACAAATCTGTGTCTTGGAAACATCCAATCTTTATCAGTAATCACTACTGCATTATTTTCCTTGGATGATTAATCATATAATTGTCTGGTTGCTATCAGCATCTGGAAATACCATTATTCCATAGTATTATCCATAACAAATTGGTCAATGGGTATTCCAAGATGTTTCAGGGTCTTACTTCAATTGATCCCCCTACTTAAATCATATTCATTGTGAGTCTTTGAGAGTGAAACAGATTTTTCCGACTATTTTCATAACAGCTTTTTTTTCTCCATTTGATTCAGTGCCCTTATGAAACCATAAAACACCATTGTACTGAGAGTGTCTGTAAGATTTATCTGTGTACGTTGTTTATTAGGATGATCTTGAAATGATCCAGGAAAGGAGTTCTGCATACATGTGGATGGGAAATGTACTGTCATCGTTAAACTTTCAAACATCAACTTTATTACTGTCATGAATCTTGTTTCAATAGTGCACTGGCCAGAAAAGCAGTGACGAAAAGCAAAACACTAACCATAAGGCTATAATGGTTACATTGCAAATGGTTTTCAGCCAAATGGGTGAGGCTGATGCCTGTGATTTTTCACCAAGGAAATAGGTATGAGAGAATTCAGGGAAATTGCCTGTGAAAGAATAGCATCCTGTCCAGGGGGAATGAAAACTCTCAGTTGCATTTACTACATAAACAAGAGATAAGCCCTGGTCTGATGGACCATTCATGAGGTCCTAACTAGAATTAGAATAATAAATCTTTATTGTCAAATGTATACATTGTATACATTGTAATTGTTTTTTCGAAGAATTACACTGACAGTTAGCTACCTTTTTACAACAATCCTTATGATGGTTACTGCTAGTGATTATATTAAACACATACCATAATGATGCTTATTCTTTATTAATGTAAATTGTTAACATTATTTCAACAAAGCACATTTACTGTAATCCCTAACTTGTCCTTTTATGTATCTTTCCTGCATCCAAGATATGCCATCAAAAGTCTTGAAATGACCTTGGAAGTTCATAGATGAATGCCTCTGTGTATTGTATTAATGCCTGCATCTCTCTGACTTTGATCCCCTTTGATCTCTCTTGTCCACTGACTCAGTGTTGGCATTTATAGAAGTCGTTGTGACATCTCTCATAAGGCCAAAAGAAAGAACATACTAGTTTCTGAATAACACTGATAAATAGTAAGCATTTTCACTTCTCTAATACAGAAGATAAACATATTTCAGATTACTTTTTGAATATAAAATGTTGGAGGATTTGATTTTTAGGTTGTTGGGGTTTTAAATGGTAATTTTTTGTTTTTGAAATGAAAGAATTATTGCCAGTGATATTCCGTATAAACGTGTTTATGGTGTTTTACAATGCTATTGTACTGTTGTTCCAGACGGTATCCTTAAAACTAGATTAGAAATGGGCAAACATGGATCCTGAGGTACACGAGTAACTGGATGGAATAGAGGATTATATTTGTGTTGGTCCGACACAAATTCTATAATTTTAAGTGATATATGACTCACTCTGTGTAGTCACAATAGCCACAGGTAACTTCGGTGTTTTTTTTAAGTATCTTTTTTGTGGCTTTTGCAAATGCCACCTAGGAGACAGATATAGCCTCAAGCAGTGAAGACAATGATGAATATGTATGTACCATATCTTCATGTTATAGGGATGATATTCAAGCTAATGGTAATCCATGCTAACCTCATGGCATCTAAAAATAATACAGGGGCCAGAGTCATCCTGAATATGAGTCAGGAAACATATTTGACAATTTGTTTAAGGAAGATTCTGGTTGATCTATGCAAACTTCACACTGAATAAACCTATACCCTGAGAATAGCCATGTATAGACCTGTTCCCTACCATCAAAAGCCTATACCCTATCCCTGATAGAATGGTCATGCATAGGCCTGTTCCCCACCATCAAAAGCCTATACCCCTTCCCTGATAGAATGGTCATGTATAGGCCTGTTCCCCAGCTTTAAAGCTGTCATTTGTATACATATCAATGAGATTCCAGTCCCTGAGTTAGTTTTAAATCATTGTTTGGAGTATTCCTTCTTTATAGGGATTGAAGCCAGTTTTCATGAGCGATCAAATGACTTGAGCAGAACATTAGAAGCCAATGGCGAGTATAAATCAAAGAAAGGGGTTTTCTCTTATTCTGTAATGTCAAGAAACTGTAATGCAATTTAGTGCTTTACTGTGTCACCTTTTATCTGATGCAAATATCAGCACAGTACAGTCATTCAAGATGGGCTCACAGCCAAGCTTTACTACTGCATAGAAAATAAGACATTTTTGTCTGTGGGAAGTATTTTTTAATAGTCTTCCATTTCAGAAAAAAGTGATACTTAGTTTCTCAGTGATATTTGCCAATTTTTTTCCCAATAGCTGTTGCATCATAGATTAATTATTATAAATGTACGTCATATTTAATTTTGAGACTTTGGTGTTCTGTTGTTATTGAATCTGCCTGTATATTCTTGAATGAGCTACAGTGTGAGATATCATCATCATCATCATAATAATAATAATAATTCTCTCATCAAAGGACTGTCATTAATTACTTATTTTTGTCAAACATTAGGATTGTATAATTTATTTTGAGATTTTTTTTTTAAAAATAAATGTTGATATTATTTTAAAGATCTACATATGTGCCAAATATTCTTTATAGATCAGTTTCAAATCATAGTGGTTTTTTTTATGACTTCATCTAAAATGTGATTACTGTAACCATTAAACACATTTGGCGTTCCTAGAACAATGATATCTCTGACAGGAAATGATAACAAGGGAATAGCCTATACACTACTATCACAGATGTATTAATGTTGTTTGGTACATTTGTTTACATCACCATCCAGGCAAAGACTTCTCACCTATATGTACTGTACTGTAGTTCAATCCATAGACTGGACAGGTCAGTGAGCAC
>JAVSBT010461875.1:0-23076 GCA_033118115.1 Pharyngocirrus eroticus
GATGCAAACCTATGTCGTTTAAAAGGTTGAATTAATACATAGATGCAATAAAAAAAAACTTTTCATATGACTTTCAAGCCAAAAATATATACTTTTATAGCATTATTTTTTATCGAAAATGGTAATTTGTGACATATGCTCATGAATGTCAAAAAAAAGGAATTAGACTCTCATCCCCCCTAAATCTTGCCAACCCACTTCTTATTTTACCAGCATGTTTTGTTTTTATTTCATATATGTATAATTTTTACCAATCTTTATATTTTGATCAGCAAAGCTTTGCAATGTTATACCAAAAATTGATACTTTTTTTTCGGGGACTTTTGTTCTAATTTTTCTTGTATTGCAATATATTACAGCAGAAGGTATAAGCAAAACCTCTTCAGCATACAGTATGAATGATTTCCAAGACTCTTATTCATCTGATATAGCAGATGGAAGAGCCAACACAAATAAATCTAACTTTTATGAGTAAGTCACAACTTCTTAGATAGATAGGGGCTGATTAAATTTTGCTTTTGAAATTCAGAAGGTAAAAAGTAAGTTAAAATATGAAATAATTTTTATATTTTCTTCTTAGCGATGAGCTTCCTTCTGGGACTAGTAAAACTACAGCAGGTGGAACTGCAGGTGGAGCTACAGCAGATCCTCGACATAATAACAAACGAGAAGAAATTGTGAATCTATTATTAGAACAGAAAAGGTCCGAGTATACAGACACAAAACCCTTAATGTGAGTATTTGATTAAAATATTAGGTTGTCACAGTTGACTTATACAGATTATCAGTTTCTCTCACAAGTAAAGGAGCTTTCAGAGGAGGCCTACCATGTCTAATTAAGAATTGTACATGGAGGATTTTTGCCACCATGTTTCATCATTGATATTTTAATGATACAGTATACAAAATAAGAATATATTTTAGAAGAGATTGATTTCTTATTACATACTTATCACTAATATTGATATGAGTATATTGGAATGTTGTGAATATACATATTTGTAATCTTGATTTTTTCAAAATGCTTTTTGTAGCGTGTTTTGTGGGACATGGAATGTAAATGGCCAGAATGTCTCAAACTCTCTCAAAGATTGGCTAGCATGTGATCCAGAGCCTCCAGATATTTATGTCATAGGGTATGTTCAAGAATATGACTTCATTGTGATTTCCTTCATCAATTATATGATAAGTCATAGGTTTTTATGAGGTTATATTATTTTCATTCCTACTCTTCGACTTCTTCTCTTCTACTACTTCACAACACATTTTGGAGCTATAAAAGTATAAAATTTTAGTTTCAGAGACACCTAACCAACAATTTGATATCACTCAAACCTCATTACTCACGATTTTAGACTTAGAAACATTTTTAAAAAACGCCCTTTTTCCCACAAATGTCAAATCAACTGCTACTATTTTAAAGATATCAAAAACAAAAAAGTCATCTTTTAGAGAAGATTAATGCCTTTAATTCTGTGATATTGATTGTCTATATCCTTTTTCTAAAAAAAAGTTATAACCGTTTAAAGGGAGGAAAGTAGCTACAAAATCGGCAATTCTGAAAACCTACCAAATCTTACCTTATTTTGATAACTTCAAACAGCCATAACTCTTTTTTCTACAGTTTCCAAGAACTTGATTTAAGTCAGAAAGCTTACATATTTAGTGAATCACCCAAAGAAGCAGAATGGTATACCAGAGTAAAACAAGACTTACACCAAGGTGGACAATACAAAAAAGTAAGTTGCAGTTAATTGTATAATTACTAATAATACCTTTTTTCAATGTTTATTCTGTGTCTCAGTAGCTTTGCAATCATTAAAGACTTGAGAAGTTGTATCCTTTGACCCTTGACAAGCATAGCAATGGAAATTGAAATTCTGTTATTTTGATTTCTGCTTATTATAATTATTTGTTTTTAAGGTGCGGTTACTAAGATTAGTTGGAATGATGATCATAGTTTTTGCAAAAGAGAACCTTAAAGTTGGCATGAAGGAGGTTGCAGCTACTTCAGTTGGGACAGGATTGATGGGGGTTGTGGTAGGCCTACTATAATCTAGTTAATCAAATGTTTTGTGTGTGTAAGCCTAATGTATACCATATATTTTCAAGAGAATTGTTGATTGTGAATAGACTTATCACACACCATTTTCTTGGCTTCTCTTCTAAATTTTTATATAGTTCTGTGAATAGAATGAATATGTTGGTTCTTTTTGAAGTGAAATGAATTTTGGGTGCTTGTTTTGAGTATTTTTTCATTATTTTTTTTTTCTTATAGGGAAACAAAGGAGGAGTAGCAGTACGAATGCAACTAGACAATACAACAGTCTGCTTTGTTAATTCACATCTCGCAGCACATACTGCTGAATTTGAAAGAAGAAATCGGGTAAGTGAAGAACTAATTGTTTATAAAAGATATTTAGAATTTAGATCACAATGCAGATACATCTGAATTGAATGATTCTTTTCTTTCTAAATAATTTGTAAGTCCCTTCTCAATTATTTAAGAATCCATATTTAGGATATCTTTTTTTTTCAATAGGACTACAGAGAAGTAAATAGCAGATGTCTTTTTGGACAGCAAACAACAATTCTTGATCATGAGTAAGTAGCTGAAACAAGCTTTTTCTATTATTAAAAAGGAAAATTTACATGAATGGCAAAACAATTTTGGCTTTGCTTTCAATGCATATAATGAAAAACATCCATTTTGCATCAGATTTTATTTTTAATTAAAGAGAAAATAATTTAATGTTGATATGAATAATGAAATGAAGATGGTTTGCATTAATGTAATCCTTAGCTTAATCAGAAGTCTCAGTCTGTATTTACCTAGAGTGGTTTTTCATATATTATGATTTCATACTGGCAACAAGCAATACCATGTTTTTTCACACGAATAAGGTGCTTCTCTTTTTTTTTCATATCTTTTTTTATTTCTGGTTTGTTTCTGAGCGAGTAATTAAAATGTTACCTTTTAACAACTTTAAATTCTTTACTTTATTTTAGTGTCATCATCTGGCTTGGGGATCTCAACTACAGACTGTCAGATGTGGATGACGAAACAGCCAAATTACACCTTGAGCGGGGGAGTTTATCTTTCCTTCTAGAACATGATCAGGTAAAGACTGTAGAATTTGTCTATTCCTGGGTAGGAGATTTTAGTACAGTTAAGGCAGTGAAACATGTAAAAGTTAAAACCTATTACCCAGAAAATATATGATTTGGATAGGTTTTCTTGAATACTTTAAGGCTGTATAATGTAAAGTATATACCCATTAACACTATCACATTTGGCTGCCTTAAGATCCTATAGCTTTGAAAATTAACTTGATATCTCTTCTGCTTTTGAAGCTAAATCATCAAATGCTGAAAAAGAAAGTTTTTCAAGACTACGTAGAAGGACCCATTACTTTTATACCAACTTATAAATATGACCCTGGAACAGATAGGTGGGACTCCAGGTAGGTTGAATTACTGCATTATACACTTAAACTTTTAAACACAGAAAGTTATTCAGGACCTGTGATATTTTTGTTTCACATTGTTCTTGCTATTTATCTTTCTCTAGTTTTACTTGTACATATTTTCAGTGAAAAAGGTCGTACACCAGCATGGTGTGACAGAATTCTTTGGAAGGGACATGATGTTAAGCAATTGAGTTACAGAAGTCATCCAAAACTCAAGCTCAGTGATCACAAGCCAGTCAGTGCATTGTTTGAAGTTCAGGTAATCAATTTTTCCTTGTAGACATGTATGGAGCAAAAAATACTAATTTATATTACTATATACTAGTACTTAGAAATATGATAGGAATATATAATCATTTTTACAATGCTCTTGAGATATATTTTGAGTCATGACGTATTCTTTTTTAACAATTGTATGCACATGTTTTTTCTTATGGGCATTAGGCTTTCCCAATAATATACAAGAATATATATATTTTTTTTGTCACAGATTCACAAGGTTGATCCAACCAGAAGAAGAAAGTGCTATGAAGAAATAATGAAAGAATTAGACAAACACGAAAATGACTTTTTGCCTCAAGTCAAACTTAAAGTCACAGAGGTGAGCCAAATCTTGTTCTCTCTACATGTATTTAATTTAAACTAAACATAGCAATCGATGATTAATTCTATAAATCTTGGTAAATTATGACACTGCATGTGCTACAAGAAATACTCCTTGATTATGACATTTTATTTGATATTATTTTGGCTGCTTACAATGAAGTAGGAAATTATGCCAACATTAGCTAATTCTCTTGAACATTTCTTCTACAAGATGAAACAAACAAACTAAAGTGGGATGAAATTGATCACTATGAATATCAACTTTCTTTAAGCATTCAAGGAAAGTTTTTTTTCTTGACTTTGTTTGATATACAATGAACATTTTCAGCTAGTGATCACTATGTTTTTCAGGTTCACTTCAAAGATGTACGCTTTCTGGAACCAATTAGTCAAACTGTTACAATTGTCAACACAGGACAGGTAATGTTGTATCAATAAGATACTTCAAAAGTAATTTCTTAACTATTAATATGGAAGAAATCAACATAATCAGTAGCATGGAAACATTTTATAACTTTGATTAATCACAAAATATGGTCATGAATTGCTTCAATGTCTAGTGATTATTTATTATCAACATTTTGATCAAAATTTCATCAACATATTTTGCTGTCACTGAAGATGTATTTTATTTCCAGGTGCCTGTTGTGTATGAATTCATCAACAAATTAGATGAGGAAAGATTCTGCAAACCCTGGCTGAATATTGACCCCTACAAAGGCAAAATCTTGGCAAAAGGTAAACTTTTGAACACTAGATGGCAGAACAATATTGACCAATCTTTACAGCTTTAAGAAAGACTATTTGTTGCCATAAATTTATTTTTTATATTGCTCATTCTAATTATGTAAATTATCAATGTTTCAGGTGACGAAGTAGAGGTGAAATTTGAAGCCTTTGTGGACCAGGGCACTGCAGCTGCTTTAACAAGTGGTCAAGATAAAATTGAAGATATAGTTGTGCTCCATTTAGAAAATGGGAAAGACTTTTTTGTATCCTTTGCTCCTGATATTCCCGAGAAAAAAGTGGAAAAACAAATTTATAGATTGTTATGCAATTTGAATTCAGCCTATGCAATGTTTCGATATTTTCACACATTGATTAGCTATGAAGAGTTGATTCGTCAATCAATCAGTTAGTTAGATAGTTAATCAATCAATCAATCAATCAATCCATCTTATAAAAAGTCAAGTAAACAGCCACTCTGATGATCAATAACTTCATCTGAAATGGCACATAAACAAAGTGCAATAAAAAGAGTCTGTCAATGTCAGCAAGAAGTCAGCTACTCTTTTTGTTTTATCATCGTCCACAAACATTTAAGTCATTCTGAGAGCATTATAGTTTCAAATGGCTGATTTGAGATGTGAAATTTAAATGAAAAATGACAAATGATACTACTTGTTTGTCATGACCAATGAGCTGACTAGATCCACATTTCACAGTCTATTTCTTTTGGCCAGCTGCAGCACTCTTCTTTTTTAACCTCACATGCTTGTATTTTGGGATGGAGATAATTGACATTATAGATAAGCTAAAGTCAGTCAGCCAAAAGAAACAGGCTTTATATTGGTCTGGCGCAAATTAAAAAATGACAGTGCTTTAGCCTCCAGATTCTTTGAGGCTGGTCATTGATATTCCAGTTAAGCTAGAGCAGAGTCCTATTAAGATTCCAGAAGCAACCTCCTGGAAGCTTAGGGCCTTTACTATGTTTGATATGGAGTAGATGTTATTTGTTTTGTAGTGTCAAAGTAATGTTTCATGTATGGAAAAAAAAGTTTAGTTACAGATGGGATAATGTTGTGCATTGTTATGTGCACAAAGGAAATCAAATAAGTAGCACTGAAATTACTTTAGACCATCAAAAGTTGTTGTGCTCATGATTTCCGGACTTTCAAAAATAAAAAAGCCAGAAATGTGTATGTCTGTAATAAGAATGAAAGTAACCAATAGAGTGGAAAACAACAAAACACATCTCCTTGATTAAAGATATTGAGTAGCCATTAATCAGCCAAGAAAAGATAAATTGGTTGATTTGATTTGAATAATAATCTTAAATGAATGGTTGTCTCGTGGTGATAAACCTCCATAGGCTGAAAATAACCTTAACTTGCTCTAGATCTCTATATCTGGCAACTACATCCCAAGTGTGTTTGGTTCATCGCTGGAAACTCTAGTCAATATGTATGGTCCTATTAGGGATGTTCCTGTAGACACTCTGGTGGACTTGGTAGGAACTTCTACAATCTGACCACTTAAATGGAATTTTTAAAAGAATCGATACAAGATAAAGTTTATTTCATATCAAATCTAAATTTCAATGTCCTTCTTGGTGCAGAATGATAAATATTATCTTCTTAAGAATCTAGTATATGATTGAACTTAAAAAATGTGAATTAATGATTTGATTTGATTTGATTTTGAAGATACACAGTCCCAAGATAGTTCTAGACAAAAGGAACACCCATTTTACACCTACAAGTCCAATGCCTGTACCAAAGGAAGTGTGGCGGCTAATTGATCACATCTACCAGCATGGGAAAAAGGAGGTAAGGCCCTTTTGGTCACTTTTATTGATATAGATACAAGAATTAGTCAAAGAACACAAGGCCTACATGTCTATTCTTTGTGTACCCATTACTTTGTACATTTCTAAAATCTTGCAATAATTGATATATTTGTGACCCAACATTTATTTTGATAAGACTTGGTAATGCCTATCTACTAAGTATTCAAGACTCTGGCCCCCTACAGTTAAAGATTGATTTTTCTATGTGAAAAAGAAAAGGGACAAATCTAATGAAAGGCATTAAAATTATTTTATGAATATTTGTATGACTTGAACAAACATTTCAATCAAAAACTATGCTACCCATTTTATGAGATTTCCAAAAAAACAAAAAGCCCCAATGACCTTATCTTAAGAAGTATACCAAAAAAAGGATCAGCTTTCTTAAAAGTGGTTAAGTCCATTACTTGGTCATTGCTAAAAGCAACATAAGACCATTTCAAATTTTTAATTGGATTGTGAAGGCTTTTAGGAGCTAATCTAATTTCACTGATCTCATTTCTTGAATGTACAATGAAATGCTGAATGGAGAATTGATGTTGTCATTTTTGTAAAAGGCGGAATAGCTAAAGCATCCTTTGTGAAAAGTACTTGGAGCAAAATAAGATTTTAACTGTATGACAGGTAGCAGCTACTTATTGGAGAAAAGGGATTATGAATATATTCTTTCCCTCTTGGCACTATTTTTTATATAAAAAATCAAAGAAAGAAGACTGTAAAGGCCTATTAACACCTTAGATTTTTGTTGTCCAACTCTCAAACAATTCCTGTGGTTGAATTCTCATAATCTGGTCAATGACTTATTTATCTATAGGTGGCTTTAGTTTAACCATGTTAACAGTGCAACAATTTGTCTATCAACGATATAAATTTTTGTCATAAAGGACAAATCGATTGAGAGTTTGAGGACAAACTATAAATATGTAATGTTGAATTAGATGTGAGATGTGGTAATATGTTGAAAAGTAATCACAGTAATAACGGTTTTAATGCTTGATACATATAGCACATTCAATTTGCTATTGGCAAACTGGCTTGTCATGCAATAGGTCCCTGGTCTGAAACCGGAGAGTTTCAGGTGAAATATTTTATCAATATTTACAGTTTGTATTTATATTGTATATTTATATATCTCTGCTCATTTCAACAATTTTCCAGCCTCGTTATGCAATACCCTTTTAAGCTATCTCAAATTCCATGATCTAATATCAGTAACCTAAGTCAACCATATAATGTTGTGT
Organism: Pharyngocirrus eroticus; assembly: GCA_033118115.1. Lineage (NCBI taxonomy): Eukaryota > Metazoa > Annelida > Polychaeta > Saccocirridae > Pharyngocirrus > Pharyngocirrus eroticus. The sequence goes on from JAVSBT010461875.1 coordinate 7,887, forward strand.
TTTTTTCATTTTTGGAAGTTGTGATTTTCTGTTAGATCAGTACTGCAATGCTTATTTTGAGCTTTAGTGAACAATTATTTGCATTTTCTCATAGATAGGTCTTGTCAGGCAGTTGCCCCTAAAGATTGATTTAGAGTTCACTTGGGGTATGAAGTCTTCTTAGGGTAATGAATTATAACACCTGTGAGAGCTTAACATAAACTGGTCCAACATCTAATGGGGTGTGTGTAGAGATAAGCGATAGATCAAGCCAGTGACAAACTTGGTCCATGGGTGATTCACTGAGGGGATAATGGATTGCAGTGGATACTCAAGCTGGTGCATTGCCAATGAGATCTGGGACGTTCTCATATAGTGAAATATCAAAATTATGGAATACATTTGAATACATGAATGGATGTTTTCTCTTCCTATCTTTTTTATTATTATTGTTGGATCTGGGAGAATCTTGCATCATAGAAGGAAAGCAGGTTTTTTTTTGGTCATTGTTTTTGTATTGTTGGGATTATGGAATTTATGAAGTCATCCATCTTACTGCGTCATACCAACAAAAGCAAAATATCTTAGAAACTATGCAATGTTTGGGTCTTATCTTGTGAAGAATTTTGAATTCATCATGTTGAAACTCTTCAATAATTAATGCGTTCTGATACCAATGTCATGAATTCCTTATCGACTACTTTTTAGGCTGTTTTTGATATGTGACTTTGTGTTCCTTAAAGTTTCATCGCCTTATTACTTTCCCCAATTTGGAAGTCTCCACAATGTTCCGCATCTCAACCCATAGGAAATATATGGAAAGCCAAGTCATTGAAATGCTGACACAGCCTCTGTGCCAATCTTGGGTTATGTTTTAATTAAACACCCTATTTTATTGCCTTGTAGACAAGTGTAGGCTTTAATTCCAGAAGCAGGCCAAAGGAGGGCTAAAGATTTTAAGTATTTCTTATTTTTTCTTTGGTGGTTATTCAGGCATCAAAAGAAACAGTAATACCTGTCAGCCGAGGCTTTGTCTTGATGCATTAATCTTTGGAGAGAAATAGTCATTAATTTGTGTTGATGCTTGTTTCTATTGTGTTATAATTTGTAAACAGTACACACACATGCCCATGAATACAGGGTTTTGATGAATTTATTCAATACTCATTATCATCCTTGGCTGCTATTTTTTTCCAATACCTGAAGTGGTTTTCATAAATGTAACGTCATTCATCAAACGTTTCTTGTTTTTCCCATATGGTTTCTACTGAGCCATAGTGCAACCCAGGGGAGTGATCCATCTATCGAGTTGTGAGCCAAGGGGGAGCTCTTGGCTTTTTACTATGCGCCAAGTCATATCTACCATCTGCCACAAACAATGCTTAAGAACAACTTCAATCAGGGCAATCTCCGTCAAAGATTTCTCAAGATAACTATTCGGCAGGCTTTGGGATCTCAGGGTGACGATTTGTTCTCTGTCCATGCCACTGGAGTTTCCAATGTGCATGTAAAAAGTCAAAGGGCACTTTTGCCTACAGCACCATTCTGAAAAGCCTGTAATCTGACTTTGTGCTTTGATTGGCAATAAAACACTCATAGTTTATGATTAAGGTCCAAGTGGAGTACAGATATGCCAAGATTAATACAAATATTCTGAAAGCTTGATGTGACCATACACAGGGGACATTCTTGTTTGGGGTTGCTGTGGTTCAAGTCTGTACAGATAATCAATAAGAGTTAAGTTGTTTCTGGTTAAACAGTGTTGTTTATTTGTTTACATAAACTTTAGAATTCTGAGGTAGCAAGGTTTGACTGGGGAAACAAAACTGACTAGGCTTGATTATTGGACCAAGAGTTTACGACTTGGGTCAAGATTACTTTGTTGATGCTCTGGCTTGAGATTAACTTTGAGCCATCTATTCTTGAAAATTATCATTAACTCAAAGGGAAATGTATACATTGTACCAAGACATAACCATACAAAATGTATTTAATAATCTTTAGTGATACTTTTTCTTGTGCTGTGTGATAAAGCATATTCATTTCAGTGAATGCATTTCTCGGATGAAATCATTTTTCAAAAGGAGGAATATTGATGTTTAATCTATATTTATTTAATTCTATAATTTAAGGTTAATCTTAATCTTCAGAATATATTTAGATAGTTACATTTTCATCCCCTCACATTCTATCAGTTTCCTTTGATTGTATTCTTTCTTAAACAAATCTGTAGTATTTTTTTGACAGTAGTCTTGACTGTGTGCCAGCTAATGGCATTGTAAAAGATTTTTTTTTACCCTGTGGGATCTACAGTGAATCTTAATAACAGTTGTTGGCCCAAACAAGTACCAATTTACACTTCTGGCATTATGGAGTCTGATAATGTGACAAATTTGCCACATTGTCATCTACTTGTGTCTCATCAGTAACTGATGTATTGACTATTGGAGAAGTGTACAATTGCAGTGTCTCATTTCCTGTGATAGGCCATTTGTTAGGTTATCCTCCTAACTCACTATTGATGTAATTTTTGAGATCAGACATCCAAGAAAAGTCTGCGACATGGTGTCGGATACTAGCCTTAAGTTGACATCATACATGTAGACTGCCACAATCACAAAAACTAACAAGCGTCTGATGTATCTTGCACCTTTCTAAGAAAGATTTTTGTCTGATGGTAAGAAAAAACAAATTGCTGATTTAGAACATTACTGAGAAATTAGAACCTCTAAAGTAACAGAGATCAGTTTAGAACCGCAGAATTGTTTTCTACTGAATTGTTTTCTATTATGCCTATATTCACTGGGTCTGATTTTAATAGACTCCATTCAAGAAGTGATTCTTTTGTGAAAGTTTTAAATCTTGACTTGTATTCCCATGGGTGGCACTCTTCTTTTAAAAATGGAAAAAATTATCCTTATCTATCTGATGAATTATTCCTCTAAAGAGAGACCTGACAAAAAAAACCAACGAAAAATAATAGATAACATGACCCACTTTTTGTGCATAATGTTTTAACTCCATGCAGCAGTTACTCTACTGGTACACAGACTACCTAAGGAAGCAGATATATTTGAGATCTATAACATCTCATAAAAGCCTATTTGTTTCATTTCCTTTTTGATTTAGATTTTCTGAAAGCTCCTATTGAAAATTATAATTTGATGATTTTCTTCTGTGGGCTCACTTGAAAATATATCCATGATACTTTTATTAAGTTGAACCTCATGTATATTACCTGTGTGTCCCCTGTTGACATTTCTTCCAAGATGCGTTATCCTTAAATCTGATTTACCCTGTCATTGTACTCAGCTAGTCATCAATAACACCTCTCTCACAAACTTTATTTGCCCCCCCATCTCTATAAAGAAGTTTTTTCATGCTCAGTGGTGAGATATGAAGCATGTATAAAAACCCTTTTCTCTCCAAAGATGTGCCTTTCTAGTGGTAAATTATGATGTGCTTCTATCTATTTGTCATGCATGTGTTCTCTAGCTCATCATTCTTTTCTTTTCTCCAAATGTACTCAAGTTTCTATATTCTGATACTCAATTTTTGCAATTTTTTTTTGTAATTTCAGGAGAATCTCTTTGTGAACTCTGGAAGGCAAAGTGAAATGCAGAGTATTAGGGACTGTCTTGATACAGGAACACCTAGAACACTACGTATCCTTTTCTTGGAACTTGTGATTCCCCTTTCACTAATGTGGGTTGAAACTAGATAAACAAAACAACGAGTCAAGACCTGATACAGCTAATGTTAATAGATTGATAAGTGAATTTCCAAGTGAGGGCAATATGAAGTTAACTGTTAAAGGCATTATAGTACACCTAAATGGTCGGCAAAAGGAAAATGTAAATTGTAATGAAACAAGTGGTTAAAAAATGCAAAAAAACGCCCACCCACCCACTAACATGAATTCAAATCCTGCCATTATAAAAAGTATAACGCCTGGACCAAAATCTTTGCATCTACTCTTTTTGTAGTAATGTTGGTCATTTCTGTGATAAACTACTGAATCATATGATGCATTCATGTGGACATTTATGTCTTAGATCTATTTACCTTATTAATTTAAGGAAGCCAAAATACATTTGATCTCGTGTAACAACGTTTTATCAAAAAACATTGAAATTCAGTACATTTGGTGAATTAAATTAAGAAAGGTTAACTGAATATGGATGAAAAAAATTGTTCTCCTTGATGTGAATATTTAGCTGGGCACATTCATTCTGTAGCTGAAGCTTTAGTTTTGTTGTTAGATTCTTTGCCAGAACCTGTGGTTCCATTTTCATTTTACAACCGGTGCCTTGAATGCTGTGGAAATGTTACACTCTGTAAACAGGTAATGATATTGATGTGGTTTACAAAAAGATGTGTGGTAAACTTGGACACAGTGTATTGATCTGAACTTTGAAATCATAAATTTAAGTGCAGATAAGTGACACTTTTGCTAGAATAATTATTTTATATTAGAATTTAAGAAGTATCATACATTGGTAGTAGAGTATTTGCATTTTATCATCAAAGTTAAAAAAATTAAGCAAATTGTTTCAGGTCTCTTTTATAATTCTTTTTCCAGACTTTAAAAATGTTCCCTGAGTGTCATCGCAACATGTTCAAATATATTTGTGCATTCCTACGGGAATTAGACAAGTATAAGGAGAAAAACAAAATAGATTTAAATTACATGGGTAAGTCATATTTATATAAATTGAATTCCAATGTCTGTATGAAATGTTTCAAGCTAATTTTTTCAATGTTTTTACATTCATTTAAAATTTAAATTATCACATTTTTAGAAATATAATAAAAAAATATTTGTACTTGGGAAGGCCAAAATTATGCATGACACTAATGTAAATATGTTTAAAAAATTCCAACTTTGACACGGTATTGTGTTGTTTTGATATGGCAAAATGCAAATCACAACAGAAAGTTAAGTGAACCCCTGAATAAAGAAAAATTATCAAATACTGTTGTTATTCTCCTTGGTGGATACTTCAGTATTCAGGTCTGTATTATTCAAGTTGCGAAGATTTACATTCCTGGGCTCTATCAATATGAAATATTTTGTGTTATGCTTAATTTTGAACTGTCAAATTTGTGGAGAGCTGTAGTAGCAATCAAGGTTCACCGAGTAATGGGAGTGCCTTTTGGATTGAATTATTCTTTATTGAAGTTTTTTTATTAGTTTTCTTTGCAAATTATTGGATCCAAATCTGCGTGAGGAGAAACATGATGTCCAGCTGCTAGTAGCAAAGATTAAACTCCCAACAACCTGCAGACCTAAAAAAGCTAGTAAAAAAATAGAGAAAAACATTTTAAACGTCAAGGGAAGCTATTTATTGGGTTACAGGTTTCATACATTCTTCTATTGAACAGTTGCATAAAAAAGTTGCAATACTGATCAGCTAAAACCAGGAGGTTTTTCTTAGAAGGGGCATTATATTTTTCCTACATTTACTAAGGTTGATTCATTGTCAGGCAAGTGTTGATAGAAATACCTCACAGATAGAATTTCAGGCCTGATCCACCGTAATCTAGTTTTTGTACCATATTTTAGCCTTGGATCATATTCATCACTAATTAAAGAAAGAAAGTGAAATGTTTATGAAGAAGATCATTTATGGCACCCTATAAGAATATTGACAATATTCCCAATCATCTCTGTTATTGCACACAGGGCCTGGCTCCTCTTGCTCGTCTATTGATTCAGGCACAGCAAGGGATCTGACACATGAAGTTTCTTGAATGCCATAATTAGATCAGAAGACATTAATCTGATGATTTAACTGCCATTTGTCATGTTCCATACTTTGATGGCAGCTTCATTCAATGTTGTGTCATCACCTTTTTTGCTCTTTTTCTTTTGCTGAAGCAATTTTGTCCCCAGTGTTTGTTGTAAGTACATGGACTATCTCTGAGGCCAATCTGAATGTTTGTCAGTTTACAGCCATAACAAGCACAGTCAGGATTTAATGTGACAAGTTTGAATGAGATCAAGAATATGATATTTCAACTTTTGTTCTGTGGAATGATTTTTTTCAATGAATTATAATTTAAATATTCCTTTTTTTTACCATTATCCCAACTCTTGGATTTGTGTGATAAGCAGCGTTCAGACAGTGTTATCCCATTCAATCATTAAGTTTTACTTTCCATGGGATCATTTGCTTTAGTGTTCTGAGTTATGTTAGATGTAATCAAGAAATCAAAATCTGTCTCAATGTATTATCTACATGGACTTAAAAAAATGGCTTATACCCTTTCTTCACTCTTTACTGAATAAAAAGATAAAGACAAAAAATGTTAACCTACTACAAGTTAATTTTGATTTTAAAGCTGGGAATGCTGATGGGAAAAACATCACTCTAAAGCCCCTTGGCTAACTTTCCATGTCGATTCCTGGCAAAGCTGAAAATCTTGTTATTGAAATCCTTACTGAGTGATGACATTTGGAGCCTGTGTACAATAACTCATCAAATCGGCATACAAAACAATCCTATCTGAAGAGAATAAAAACTTGAAAAAAGAACAGTTCTTTTTTGGCAACTGTTATTCAACTAGTTAGTTTGCAGGAAGAAAAATAGATTGATGCAGAAATGTGGTCACACATTTTTTTATTTTTTTTTCACACATTGTTTTACTTTTAGAAAAAATGGCATTATAAGATTTAGAATTGAAAGGGCTAAGGCATGATTCGATGGAAACAGAATATGAAATATGTACTTGAGTATTCATAGGGTTTTTTTTCCAATTTTAAAATGTTGTATTTTTTCTTTGATTTGAATATAACTCTATGGCAAATATCTAAATTTGCAACCAGTGTCATTTTCATCTAAGAAAGCATAAGTATCTTTTTATCAAAGTCAAACCACTTATTGATTTGGGAAATAACTTGTGCAGAATAAGGTTTCACCAATCTTGTGTACAAATATAAAAATTCAAATGAACAGGAAAGGAAAACAAAAGAAACATGCTACACATAAAGTCAAAATTATTTGTAGTTTGACAGAACAAATAACTTGATAACAAACCAATCTTGTGTTCCATTTACATAGACTTTCTGCTAGAGGCAATGTGTCTGGGTACTTTCTCTGTTTGGCATTGTGTGTTTCTGTTGAAAGGGTTCTATATTTTCTGTAAAGTGTATTTTCTTTTTGGAAAATTGTACATGGGTGTTTTGATATGAATAAGTGAATTTGAATGATGTAAGTTCATCTGTGCATTATACTAGATAAATAAATTACTTAAACTTTGTGGATGCACTATGTCAGAAAGAATTTTATTACAAAGCTTACGATCTCTTGGAATTTTTCAGTATATATGGTGCAATGTTGTCAGAGGTTTCCTTTTCTATTCTGTATATATGATTACACACACACATACATTGCAATGACATCAGAGTATTTTTGTTTTATTTTATTCAATACATTTGGGTATTTTCTAGTTGACACTGTATCTGATTGCCTTTAAAAATTCCATCAAAGCCCTCAGTTTTCCAATGGTCACAAACTCTCATTTTATGACACGTCTAGGAGTCACGCTTATTTTTCTTCAGGACACTTAAGTTCCACTGAGGACTCTTAGACTTTGTGATTGGCTTGTACTCTTTTTCTTTTTTGTCTCTTTCTTCTCTCCTTGATCAAAGAGAACTTTAGAATTTTGATAGTTTTGTTGTGTTTTGTTGGGATTCACATGTAACCCATCCTCACATATCAAGCTTACTCATCGTGTCAACTGTGTGTCATTAAATCAAATTTTACAAGCTTTTTATTGTTTTGAAGTTACAGGAATAGAGATAAAACAATCTGGGAGAATTGAAGTAAAGGCATTCCATAGTGAACTTTATGCACCATTGTTTATGGGTCCTAAGAGAAGAGATCTATCATGGAAAAAGTACCTTGGTGTTGGTTCGGTGTGATTCATAATTTGGAATTTTTTGAGGGATCAAAAATATTCATTTGGGTAAAATCATTTGATAATGCCAATCAGGAACGCATTAGATGGGTTTATTTCATGAACAAAATATTATATTTTTATTTGCATCATGTTTGTGTTGAGGTAAACGTAGTTGAATTTTATGCGTTTTTAGGGATTATCAGTGTTGTGTTGTTTTTTTGTTGGAAGATTATATTTCAAATTACGGTAATGAGTACACACTAAACATGTGATATTGCGTTCATTTACTTCACAGTAATTTTGTAAGATCTAAGAAGATCAAAGATACTAGAATATAAAGAATCAATAACTGAAAGTGTAGATTTAATTGCCAAGGTTTAGATTAAAGGTAAAATAAGCCTCCTTGCTTATAACTCCTTTTAATCTAATCGGTGTCAAAAAATGTAGCACTTCTCAAACCCAAAAAAGTAATATGTAATACTTGTTGCACAATTGCTCCCTTTACGCTGTGCTCTTTGCAAAAAAAGATTGTAGAAGTGATGCTTCGCATCAGACTTGATTAAATGTAAGACTTTTGGGCAGTTTACTCAGTTTGAGGCTATATCAGTTACAATATATCTCTCTCTACAGCAATGTAAAATTTGGTTTTCTGACACAAATCTCCATCTGATTCTGAGTCAGTGGAGCAGCTCTCTTTGTGTAGATGTGCAATGGGTACTAGCCTTTGGTTTTTTTCACCTATTACTAATGAAAAGATTTCCATATTAAAGAGAATTGATTGTAAAATTATGAAATCATATTGATGTGATTTATATTTGACTAAACAAAGGATATTTTATTATCATGCTTGATTTTTGATCAGGCAAAAAAATACCTCATATTTACCATAAGTCTTTTGACACAATATTTGCACAAACCTTTTCTGTATCCAAATCTTTACTGCTGAAATTTTGGTTTGTCAAAACTGTATTATCATCTGCCCTATATTCCCTTTGCTTTCTAGAACAAGTTTCAAAAATGAAGGAACTCAACAAATTGTGATCTCTAATTGCCCATTAGCTCAGATGCCTTGACTTTTTAGCTCTGTTCAACAAAGAAAGAATTTTCCAAGCATGTCCATCTGGTCAATCAAAAGTCATTTAAAACCCGCTCACTTGAAAAGTGTTCATTTCCTGGAACGTTCATTTGCATGTGACACAATAAGTGCATTGGTGTGGAAAAGTCTGTATTGAAATGGTTCCCAATCCACCAGATCACAGAGAAGTGCTAGTTATCTTCAGATATTAGTCACAATGTTAAATATTGTAATAGACACTTGGGTGGAATTTTCTGAAATCCATAACTTTGACATTTCTTAGAATTCTCTCTTTATTTCATGTTAAATATGCCATCAATGTACAAGTTCTGTTTCGTGTTTAATTTCACACTTGACTGCCTCAAAGTGGACAAGTCCTCTAGGAGAATGAGTGTTAATCTCAGCCAAAAGTATCTTGGTCTCTAATGGAATTATGTGATAATTAATTCACAGAGAAGATTACAGATTTCAACCCCAAACTTGTGACGAAAGAAATATTCACGAATAACAATGAAACCTTCACTGTTGAGATTTTTTGTCAGTTTCAAAATTAATCTTTGGTACTCACAAGGGGGTTGACACCATCTTAAATTACATGTAGCATGATGAATGGTCTGACTTTACAGCATGAAAGAGAGCAACAAGAGAGGTCTGAGCCACAAGACTATTTTTCCACCCAGCACCTTCCCCTCTACCTTTCTAGTTGAAAGAGATATGATGTTCAAGAGCTCTCTTTAATTTGGAGTCTTCAAAAGATGATTCAAGAAACCCTTGTGTGATTAGTTTTCTTTCACCCAATCTCTTGTCCACTCAAACCCTAAGAGATTAAAGCGATTCTGTATGAAGCACAAGGAGGCAGTAGTTTACTTTTGATCTATGCAGCTCAGGGATGGGGGAGTTTCCTTGAGAGTATGGTTAATTAACAGAAGGCTCTAATAGACATTACTCCATTCCACTATTGCAAAGAGACACTCCCTTTTCATACAGCCAATCTGTGATCTGCATACCACTTCATTGAATTCTGTTTGTTTTACTGTTTTACAGGGACAAATTAAGCTTCACTCTGATCTTTTTTTATATACATGCTGACACCCTGTAGGGACTTTGGTAGACAAGTGAACTTTTATGTTCATTTGTAACATTTCACAAGAGTGTGCAAACAGCCTTGCTTTAATTTGAAGACAAGTCTTTCATCAATGTCTTTAGTACAAAAATGGGAAATTGTGTTTATATTAATTTCATATAACATAATTGATTGATGAGTGTAAGCTTTATCGTCACACATAAAAAGGCAAATAAAAACATCATCAAAGATACTTTTTGAACATATTTAATATCAACTTCTAGCATTCTCAAACAGAGAGAATAGAAACGACCTTTATGAGGGCGTGTCAATGGAAGACTAAACCACCTTGTAGCACTTTTTTCCCATTCTCAAGGACAAACAGAAGTAAATTAGCAATTTGTTCTTATGGAAACTCTCATCTCATTTAGTCTCAACAATGAGTTTATGGGCAAGCATACCTTCTAAACCTTTTTCCTCTAGAGTGAATTTTCTTTCTAGCCAGAAGTTACTGTAAGCTAATTTTGGGATTTTCTTTTTCTCATAAGTAAATCCCTGAAGCACTTAAGCTGGAGTCAAGTTACCATCATTTTTAAACAAGAAAACTACATTCCGGGGTCTGGAGCAAAGTTGACACACGGGGGTGATCTGATTAAAAGATTCCAGCAAGCAGAAGTCCATTGACTTTGGCAAAACTTTAATATGATTTTGTCCTCCCTGGTGCATTGCTATAGTGGGATTTCAAATAAAAGAGAATAAATCAAGAGAATGAAGTTTAAGTCATATGGATTATAGATTTCTTGCAGTCTTCTGTTTAAAAAGCTAGACTTTTAATTATAGTTTACTTAACTATGATCACTGAACAAAGTTTAGCATATTTTCACTACAGAGATATACATACACTAAATCATGCACAAAAAAAAGGAAATTAGAAAAAAATCTTTGAATGCTTGTTTTTGGTGTTTGCGTGCTGTAATTTTTGTAAGAAGCCATTTTTCTATTACATTTGAAAATGAAGAAGAAGGAAAAAGAAGTTGCTTTCTTAGCATAGGGATTCTACATGTCCCTGTGTCCAAGTGCCTCTATGAAGGAGAATAATTTTGCTAATTACGTCCTCGCAGCATGACACTGAGTCCTGTTCCTTTGGTCCATAGATAATCAAGATGCTGGAGGATTATCCTCATTATCTCATGTGTCTGAATGCAATCTCCTGGATCTATCTTAGTTAAAGCACAAGCTTGTATTGATTGATTTTTCTTTTCTTTTTTGTTTCTTCTTTATTTTAAGATTTGACTTTATAGGATGTTTTTAATTCAGACATAGCTAGTATCGAAACTAAGGCTTTAGAAACTTAACATGTGGTAAACAAAGGAAATGTTAGAATACCAGTATTTGCTGCCATCCACCATAATTTTATATTAAATATTATCACTTATATTTGATATTGTCATGTTAAACTTCATTTTGAACTGCATCTGAGGTGTACAAGTTTTAACAAAATAACATAGATATTCGCCAAATATGTGTACATTTATGGAAGCTTTTTCGACTTTGGTTGTTTTTTCACTGTTGGCTCCTCAATGTTTCTCTATCCCTTTATTTTTTATGTGGTTGAAAAGTTGTAACCTATCCAATAAATGTCTGATTTCAAATGGCTCAGCAAATTTCTTTCTGCAACATGGAATGTAAGACCTTTAGGATTTCAGCAACTCTTTGTTGTCAATATTAAAGAAATGCCCTGTGGTGTGTTATGGGAAGTTTGCTTATTGCTTCAAGAAATTTATGATGCTCTTACATTTTTTTATCTTTTTTATGAAATGTCAGCATTTCCAGTAATGGAATTTCAAGTTTGAAATATTGCACAATAAGAAAACACATAGGATGTTCAGGTAGTGGCAAGTGCTTGCAAGAAATGCATTACTTACAAATCATGTGGGACATACAGAAATTGATCAGGTTTTATCTTTACATGTAAAAACAAAAACAGGCAAAAACCCAAATGTTCAAAAATCTTTTACAGAAAGATTGTCAGTACCTTTTTATTACAAAAATGACCACATCATCTATTTTAATTTAATTTTTGCTTTTATTTTTTTAATCCTCAGCTACCATGTTTGCCGCAATTCTCCTGAAGCCTCCACCAGGAAACAAAAGAAGATCATCCATTCACAAAGAAGAAAGAAAAGCAGCAGCATTCCTCTACAACTTTTTACTGTTTGACTATGACGAATAAATGAAACAATTTCAACAGATTGAGAATTGAGCTAGCTGTTGGTTTTTAAGGTGTGATCAAATATATGTGGTTGGCTCTTGAACCAGTCAATACTTAATAACACATAATACATAGTGATTATGTTAGCTGATCAGTTGATGGAAAAAAATTAAACACTTAACCAAAGATTGATTTTTAGATTTATATTAAAGGGTGTCACTTTTTGCTGCGATTTAAAATTATGCAATTTTTGTAACAATTTCTTACTTTATCCATGGCAAAACAGACATTGAACAAAAGCCAAATATTCTTAGCTTTAAAAAGCCTGTAAAAAAAGAGATGCTCCCTTCTTTTATTTCTGTCTGTAATGATCAAAGTTTTAGGAATTTATCTACTTTTTTTAGCACATTACTCTGTTTTTGTAGTGTGTAACCAGATATTCTTACAGCAGGGTGATGTAAGGTGAATGCTAGTGATTAAACATTCATTTTAATTAACTGGAAAAAAATGAGTTATATTACAAAAACAGATAGGGTGAAATATGTAATAGAGTGAAACATTGACATCTCATTTGTAGATATGCATTGTGTAGCATAAGATATGATATTGTGTAACTATAAGTATCTTTTCCTTCCTATGGAAGTGGAAATTTCCCATACAAAAATAATACCATTTCATTATTCAAAGTTTCCCAATATGTATTGCTGTACCACAAAATATATACATATGCACAGATGTAGTGATTGAAACAATATTTTGACTTTTAATTAGTTAATATTTTTGAACAACATTTGTTGGAAAGTATGTTTTAGTATGTTCGCCTGTAATTACTATCAAATCAAATAATCAGTTTCAAGCCAACAGATTATAACATCATTATCTTTTAAATCTCCAACTAATATTTTTATAGATTGAGTATGATGAGTCTTTGTGTTAACTTTGCTAGTTGATATTCGAGTACTTAGTGTCATATTAATTGGTGCTGCTAAATGATGAAGAAATTAAAGTTTTTGATAGAATAGTCCTTCATTCCAGAATGTTTAAATATTCTTCTCTGGAAGCCTTCACCAGCAAGAAGAATAGTGTATAGACATTTGCAACCAATTAATCAGCAGTGAAATAAGCTTAGCTTTTAAAAATCATAACCATTATCAAAACTGCTGCAAAAAGTCTGATGTAAGAAAAAGCTTACATGAAGGAGTTATTCCTGCTCAACAGGGTGGATAAAACCTATAAGGGGCTACATATGTATTATTTGAGTTAAAGTAGTTCCGATAATGAAACCATCATTATAGATAAATAGTTGAATACCCTCAAGTTAGTCCCATTCTTTATTGCTAGTTTATTTTGTTATAAGCATGTCATCAGCAAAGTTTACATTTTTTATTCCATCAGTTGTCAATTAATATTGGCGCACACGTTGATAATGTACTGTTATTTGCAATTATTTCATGAAACTGACTTCCCTTTTTTAATGACAACAAAAGTCATGTATTATTCCACCATCTTATGCTTTTAACAGGTCTTGCCTAAATAATGTGTTTATTATAAAGAGGTTTTTTATTGTCATCAATGAGACATAAGTGAAGTGGCATACATATTTTTATGTATGTAAGTATTAATGTGTAAATATGTGATGAAATGTTAGCTAGCTTTATCAGGACTGTCTCAAAAATGGAAGCAAACCAGCTAGAAACTGCATACTAAATCTGTAAATATACTGTGGTAAGTTATTACAAAATAATGTTACTATGTTTGGCATTTATGTCTCTAGAAATTTAGCTATAGGAGAAGTGTTGGAGATTTTTCAAATACTAGGTAGGGATTGAAATGTACTAAAATATCATAATTTTTAAAGAAACTGGTTTAAAACAATGATAATTGTCCTTATAATTATATTTTGATGACAATATGACATTAGTTAATCTTTTCCTGTCAAATGCAAGAAAATTTAATTCTGTTATCTAAAATGTTACAGACGGATGTATGTTTCAAAAGAAACAATTTTCTTATGGAATCAAAAAGTTTATTTGAAACCATTTTTTAGATATTGTAATTTTGTGTATGATCAGCTTGTTTTTCAATTCTAATTTACAAAAAAGTAAGCCATAATTCTTATTTTAATAATGCTGTATCTTCTGATGCCTAATGTTTTTGAAATACTAGTGTGCTATTTATGAAATATGCAATGAATGTACATGTAGTGTGTTGTGATAGATATCCAGTGTAAACTGTAACACTAGTAATGAATGAAAATGATAAGATAAAGCACATTCCTCTGACGTATCTGTCATAAAGTCTAGTTTGAATCCCCTGGGTGTTTCTATAAAAGACAACAGCACTTTGTTTTGAGACAGCATTACAACTATATGTATAACACATGTGAGGAAACTTGGAAATTACTGATAGAGATATTCAATTAGTTATATTTCTGTATCAGGTTTGGAATTTTCATTAGTTCCTTGAGTTGTGTATTTCTTATTTTTGGAAACCCATAAACATTGGAATGATGAATACTAAGCATCACATTCTATGCATGAATAGAAGGTATATGTATTTCTGGTGAGTGATAATGTGAAATGACATAAATCTAGAAAAGGAGCTAGGAATGCAAAATGATATTTTGATTTATACAAAATTGAAAATTTCATGCAACAAATATTTCCATATTTGGAATGTGTCTTGTAGATGGTTTTCAATATCATTAGTACTATGTTAAATTCCATTGATATTTTGTATATATCTGCCTTTTAGTTTTGTAAAGAATAAAAAAACCACAATTTCTAGTGTTGTGACTTCTTAAAAGTTTACCTGCTATGTCTTTGAATAATGTGATACCTTTTGTTACATATCCAATCATTCTAGCACTTTAGGTTTTCTTTAAGGGGACGAAACAGTTTCAGCTCTGTTACCAACAATTTGAGTTTGGAGCTTATTTGCTACTTCGATACACATT
>JAVSBT010461986.1:4103-20743 GCA_033118115.1 Pharyngocirrus eroticus
ACTGACTGACTGACTGACTGAATAAATTAAATAACCCTTTTTAATCTAAAAAGAAATGACTGCAAGACATATAATTGTCCCACAGCAGTAAAACAAAGCCAACACTTTCTGTTCTCTTAACTCACTGCTTCCATTAAATCAAGTTTCATTCCCAGCCTTTCCTTGAAGGAAGGGTATACATTTCCTTTTCTCTTGGGAATACTGTGTGTTTTAGAATTATGAGCCAGTTTCCTGCTGCCAGACAAAAAGCCATAGACTTTACATTATAATAGCTTCCTTAGATTAAAGAATTAACAATCTTGACAGAGTCTAATTTCAGGTTGCCAATTTAAAACCAAAGTCAATCTACAGTTGAAATGAAATATATTTTCCCAATGAAAACGAAGGAAACACTGATTCTAAATATACCTCTTAGTTAGATTAGTTTTCATTTTTAAAAAAACATTTCACAACAGGATATTCTTTGATGAGAAATGCCTGGAGTATTTCTAGGTGGCCTTATACATAAAAGCATTGGATACAGAAAATGCAGCTTCTAATCTGGATTTTTACAAGAAAGGTCTTTTGGTTTACAATAGAATGATCCTCATGGAATCTATTGACCAACATTAATTATTGTGTATTTAACAAATCATCAATAACATTTTCCTTTTTACCAGATCAGATCAATCTATATATTGAATGATTACGTTTATCCAATTGATGCTTTACATCCATAATAAGCATAATCCATATTTGTTATCCTTTTAAATCATTTTTTTTATACAATTGTAAATAAACAAGGAAGTTATTGAACTGAACTACTTAAAAAAAATGTTAAAAAAACTTTAACATCAACAAAACATACTTTTATTCCAAGTTTATGTGACATTTCAAAATCAAATATATTTCTGTTTCATCTACCCACATTTTGAATCTTTTTTTATTCAGACCATATGAGAAAATGATAGTTTGGTAACACTGGACTGTCTATAATAATGAACAAACCCTTTTTTATGATAAAATTGGCGAGTTGACTTAAGCTTGATTAAACATTCCATGCATATGATATGGCTTGATACAACTCCTAAAACTGTCAAACTTATCAAAATGAATGGCCGGCTACGGAACGCCTATATCAATGACAATAAGATACAAAAAAAATCAATCAAACTTGAACCTGGTCCAATCAAGAAAGAAGGTCGCTTTCACTGCTGCCATTCCACAAGAGGGCAATAAGTAAGAATGAAAGGAAAAGGTTAAAGGATAACTGCCACTCAGCCATGGTGTGTTTTACTAATTGTTGGATCTGGAGTCATTTAGCTGATTAGGAGAAGTTATTGTATTTGTATGGCATTTTTAAACAATATTTCTTCCTGTTTACAGTCCATTTGATTAAGCAAATCTAAAAAGCTAAAAGTAATAAATTTATTCTTTCTAAGACAAATGATAGAAATATATGGCAAAGACACTTTTTGCTCCAATGCTGGCATATAAAAATCACCAGTATGTTCAATCAACTTACAGTTGAAAATGTGTATCCAAAAACTAGCCATTTCTAATTCAAAACTTAACCTTTGGTCAAAAATAGACAGTTGCTCTTCTCTTTTAGTGGAAATGTCGATATTCATATTATTCCTTGTACTGCAGATAAGCCCTACTTTCCAAAATCCATTGCGTTAACTATAGACATCCACTTTTTTGTGTGTGTCTCAATCTAAGAATTTCATTTTTACTTGGGAAGTCCATATATCCCCAAGACAAAGTACCAACTTGACCCTCAAGCCTTTACTTCACCCTATTTCTCAACCATGTATGATAGCTCTAACATGGAACGGTGGATTGATTGTCAGTTGATTATGAAAATTCCAAATTTACTTCAACTTTTTTTAAGTAATCAAATCAAGATATGCCAGTAGCATATCTCCTTGGTAGTACAAAGTATCACTTCAGCCCTCATCCATTAGGAAAACCTGCCATTCATAACATGCTATTTGTAATAACACTGTTATTTTTTTATTCTAATCTGGAGGCTTTTTACAGTTTTTAGATCGTATCCTAGCAAGAGAAAAATGATAAAGGATCTGTCACATCTAAATATCTAATGTGTTCTTCAAAGATTTGGAATCTTTCTTGGAATCTTTCTATGTCTGCAAATTAATACAAAAAAACCCGGGTTTTTTTTCTACTTGCATAATTATGATAGTCTTTAAAAACTTTTTACTTAAAAGCAAGAAGTGATTGCAAACAAAAAAACAATGTCTCCAGCTATAGCTGTAGCAGTCATTGAACACACTAATTATACATTTTTTTTTCTGCTTGAAATATATTTTGGACAAACCAATAGGTCACTTTTTTTTAAATCAAAAAACAACATACTTAACCACAAATAAGTCCTTAGGCTTTGAATTTAAATTGTAAGAAGCTTGTTTTTCTTTTGAGACAATCTACAAAATAATGTATTTCAATGTCTTTGTCTGCTTGAAACATATTATGGACAAACTAATTCAGGCACCTTTTCTTATTAATCAAAAACAACATACTTAACCTTCATTGGCTTCAATAACTACTTAGGCTTTGAACTTATATTCTATAAAGCCTTTTTCTCTCTTAAGACAATCTAACAATGTATTCTTTTATAATGAAAAAAAAATCCACACCAAAGTTCTTTGGGTTTGAATTTATTTTATTCTCTTAAGCCTATCTCTGTTTTAAGACGCAATTCCACTGGAATAAAAATGTCAATATAGAATTCTTGCGTTCTAGATCTCTGATGAATAAAAAACTCAATCATCCAATCATCTTTTCGATCAAAAGCTCTTACAAATTGACAAGAAAAAATAAAAAGCTCTCCTCCAGACCTCTTAGAAAGCTAATTTGACAGTAATCGTCCAAGAGTTGCCCATGAAAACTTCTGATTCACACAGAAGTAGAAGAAACCCCACTAGAGTCCTCCTCAAAAGAACTATAACAATATCTATTAGAAGCACAAAGTTTTTTTTCCTTAGTGTTATTGATCTGAGGTTCATTGGATGGAAAATTGGTCCTTGGGCTTACATCCATCATGTTTAGAGAAAGCAGTCAACGGAATGAAGTGTTCCAACCAAGACAAATGTGTGACCCTCCGACTATTGCCAGTCACATGTACACAGGCAATCACCATGGATCAATTAACATGTACATGCAATCATGATTCTGCATACACCCACTTCCAGTCAACGCCTATAGTTGCTGGATGCTAGGTTAGCGGTGACATTTGTCTAATCAGCGAAAAGACCTATTCTCATTAAAGCTATACCCCTGAATAAATCTAAACACTGACATTGATAACAGCTTGGACCAAGAAACCTTTAAGCTGACAAAGTGAATCCTCAGCTCAGAAAATCTTTTCGCAAATATTTATTATTGCATTCATATAATTTATATATAAAACCTTCTTTTGTAGGTTGTAAATTTATAGATACCCTAACTAGTAATAATCTCTATTCCAGGGTGTATAGCATTGGCCTATTAATATTAGGGACATTTGCAACCAGCCTTTCATCACAAAATGAAATGAGTCCTTGGCTTTCAAGTCTGGGAGCGACCTGTTTTCAACAGCCAAAGTGGGGACCAATCTAAAAGTCTCAAGGTCATCATTCCTTGAAATTGTAACTAGACTTTATCATTATGATACAACTGGTGAAAGTAAAGCCCTACTGGAGTTAACTGTAATGCACAAAGCCAATGAAATAATACTACACCTATGAGAACAATTTCACTTGATAATCATCTATATTTCATTCCCAATGTAGATCAAACAATTTATATACTCCAAGAATCCATAACTAAAAAATCATCTTTCAAATGCTAAAAAAAACCAAGTTTTCATCAATTATTAAGTTGTCTCCTATCTTTTTTCTAGTTATTTTTTTGGGGTCTGAAATGCAGCATACCTCATGCATAACACAAGCAGAAATTATATCTGACACTACACAATTAAATTGATTTTACTCCGTGATAAATATTCAATTATAAGATATATCCCAACGTTTGAAGTGATAAAAAAGGATTTAAAAAAAACCTGCATTTAACTATGAATGGAAAAAATCAAACTGTTCATTGAACTGTGAACATTTAGAGTAAGATGTTAATCACATCAAAGGCTTGAATGCTTGATTCAGGCAATGTCTTCATAAATACCAATTCCATACTTTAGGATAGCCATTAGCATTTCAAACGCATCATTAACACCAACAAAAAGGGCCAAACAGGTAGAGGGGAACCAGCAATCTATAGCCAACGTAAAAATCAATGAAAGAAATATATAGATGGAAGGAAATTGTTCTATCTCCAGGGAGTAGGGGAACGGTCTTCAGAGATACCCTATGATAGACCATTAATGTATTTGGTATTGGAAATAAAACTAAACACGCCAAATCTAAATTAAATGGCAAAAGGTTTTACAATTTGATTAAGCATGATGGATAACAGATACTCCAGGATATTTGTCTTATTCCACTGCCTGGGGTAGTTGTTGTGGCTAAACATTGACAATGTTTATCAGTAACTTTGCCTTGAAAATAAAATGACAGAATGTCTTTGTCTAATTATCTTGAATTATTCATCAGCAATGTTTCTCAAAGGAAGTTATACAACAATCACTGACTGAAAAAAATCTTGTCAAGACCAAAATACATCTGATAAAAAAAATCACGGAAAGGTCACTTTAAGGCAATTTGAATTCCTCAGCCGTCTCTTAAAAATAACCACAGAACACTTGTGATATACTGGAAAGATCATCAGAAAAGAGGATCAGAGAAGAAGGAAACAGCTGTACTTTCAACTTCTTACAACATTTATGTATTTAAAGTGTTGATTTTAAGAGAAAGGTCAACAGAGAATTATATGATCTCCAATGCAATGTTTAAAATTGGCTTAGAACAGGCATATCAAAAAATATCAATATCTTTAACCCATATAAGACAGAAACTGAAAAATATATTGATAATACATAGGTGTGCACTGGTACATTATTAATCTAAAGAAAATGTCAATAGATTCTTTTTGCACATTTGATATGCAAGCAAATTGATGAGTGCGTTGAGAATATAGACTGAATATCATACTTGATATATCTACCTAATTCTAACTGTATTCTTACTATAAATGGCTGTATACAACATTCAAAAATTCAAATTCTTAAAGAAATGCCACTTTCAATCTGTTTTTACCATAAATTAATTTGGTAATTTTCTTCGAGACAAATTCAGTTGAAATTAAATATGAAGACCAATAGCTTCCCTGTCCTTTTAAAAATAATAATTAAACAAAGCTATAGCTGTAAATCTTTTGTTCATAATTTTCTAGCAAAGCTTTAAAAGCTTTCATATGTTTTCAAATAGTGCCTGTAATTATAAATCTTGTCCCAAACAGTTTCAGAATGAACCATCAGACCTTTTTATCCTTAAATCTAGAAGTTATCTTTCCTGATAAAGTACCAATAACGTGAAAGGCATAACAAGAGTTCATTATACAATAGAAAAAAGATTGATCCAAAAACAACAGCGAATCTTGGATATAAATAACATGATCACTAGTCCCACAAGATTTTCAGTGACTATACACAACACAAAATCTCTACGAAAGGGAAAATGACAATTTGTGACAAATACTAGCAACAATACTACATGCACTTACCCTGCCATCAGCATAGTCTTTTAGAAGTGGTTTATTCTTTCACCCATAAGTCACAAGTGTTTTTATTTTCATCAAACTTGATTTCCATAGGGGTAGAAAATCCTAACAACAGACAAAAAAAAAAGCAATTAACAGCTTGCAATAACTTCCATCAGTTGAAACTTGAGGATACAGTTTACTTTCTCTTGCATATCTTACAACTGGATGTCCTACATTGAATAGGAATTTGAATTTCCCAGTGCTAGATATATCCCAATGCTTGCACCAGCAAGAGTCCGTGAATTGAAAAAGTTGATCAAAGTATTGTTTCTTTTGTCAAACTTCTATTCTTTAGCAATACCATATCCCCTTCTGTGTGTTTCTTTTTTCCATGTGTTTACTGACGTAGGTATTAATGGATCACTTTATAAAAAATCCAACAATTGGGAAGAGAAAAAGACTCACTATAGTTCTACAAATGAAGATTAATTTGTTTCTTTGAGACTGTTGCAGAAATATTTCCCAAGGTTAATAGTAACACTTTTTATAATACATGTTCACAGCTGGAGCTACTTGGCGTGAATAAATCCCTAGTGGGCATCTTGCAGCTTGAATGAAAATCCCATAGATCAAATTGGAGTTTCAACTGCTTGTGCTACAAGATAATAGAAATGAAAACAGCTCTCAGAGAAGTTTGGAAGGATTTGTTTCTGCTGTCCGTATATGCAATTTTCCCTTCTTTTAATAAATATCCAGTCATTTGTCATGTGGATTAATGAAATCTTTTTTTATGGAGCTGTCCAACACCTCGACTTTTATCCCCTGAACTCTGAGCCCAATGCCTATCATTCATACAACTACTAAAAAAAGCCACCACTGCACAGCCAAAGTGCATCAACTTGTTACTGTCAGAATTGGTGTACAATGATTAAACCTGAGAGTGAGACAGATTCAAAATATATAAAATCAATTTGATTTGATTTGATTTTCTTTGGTGAAAGGTATTCACTGAGGATAGCACATAAAAGTCTGTGACATATTTCTGATGTGGTCCTCTTTTTGAGATGGAAGGCCACCAACCCATGTTCTCTTTTCGAAAGATGACAAGTGTTCAATGTTGCTGACTTTTCTTTATTGGGCTAACAAGGAGCAATATAAGTATCATTGTTTTTCACACAAAAATGACTTTAAGAGGTTGCAATCAGGATGGAACAATCACTCCATAGTGCAAACCCTTTCTTGGGTAAATAACCGTCCAAGAATTTAGGGGAAAGGTCAAATGAGTGGGAGGCTGAACCTCTTTGTGAATCACTGAAATGTATAAAGATTCAAGGTCACCCTTTGACCTTCCCACTAGAAAGCAGAGATTCTGACATTGATTGGTAAGTGTACCCCTTGAAGGCTACAAGAACCCTATAAAATGCAGTTTATTTGAAGAGCTCTTCAGTGTGCAAGCTAGGGTTTGATCACTTTCATAAGGATTCACAAATTTGCTTGTAACCGCTCTTGCTGTCAATTTCTAAAAAGTCCTGCTAATGGATACAAAGTTTGACTCCCTGGCAGGCTACGGACCAGTTTAATTCAATCATAGAACATTGATATGGAAAAATTAGGTTAGGGTCCTTCAGCCATCTTTAAAGCGAATTGTTTTTGGGGTCATTTAAATGACTTAGTGTAAGTTTATTATAGAAATGTTCCTAGGCAGAAAATCACTTCTTAAGGTCGGCTTCCTTTTAAGAAAGAAGCAAAGAAGAACAAACTGTTTCATAGTCCTTTGACATTTGAAAGATCTTTTTCTTTAATTTTCATTTGCAAAAAGAATTTAATAAGATGAGCCAGCAAACCTTGCACAGTTTCCTCCACATTACGGGAGACAAGGCTTAGTTTTGATCTTAGGCTAGCAAGGTCTAAGAAGTCTAGCTAATAGGATATTTTCTTTATTTCAGGAAGTACATTTGAGATATTGCCAGATGTCGTTCATTTCCTTACTGTAAATGCAAGACTTCATAGAACAGTCACTTATTAAATTACTGACTTATAACAGACTTACAGCGAAGGTACCATTAACTCAGAGAAATGGGATATTCAAACTCAATAGAATTATTAACCTTAAATGCAGAAGGTGATGCTAATTTTGCTTTGGTTCTTTTGTTAACTTTGATGACGGTCACAGTGTATTACATCTTGTGGAAGCAACAGAAAGACATGAT
This sequence comes from Pharyngocirrus eroticus, assembly GCA_033118115.1. Classification (NCBI taxonomy): domain Eukaryota; kingdom Metazoa; phylum Annelida; class Polychaeta; family Saccocirridae; genus Pharyngocirrus; species Pharyngocirrus eroticus. Next base: position 11,951 of record JAVSBT010461986.1, read on the forward strand.
TAAAAAACACTGATGAGGGCAGAGGTCACATTGGATCAATCAGAATTTAGACCAAAAATGAGGTGCTGTTGACACTTACAATTTATGACAAAAGCCTGTATGCTCATCCTGTGTGGTAAACTGACCCCCTTTTAAAGTATATTACCGAACTTGGTCCGAACTTGGGTAACTTTATTACATACAAAACTAATAATTACTAGCTTATATAATGCAAAGCTATTGAACGGCTTCCAAATGAGACAATATGATTAACTTTCAGATAATCTCATCCTTAACACTAATCTGACAATCAAGAACTATCTTCCCAACTTCAGGTAAATTAAGGAAGAATGTCCCTTTTTAAAAAACCAGGATTTTGTGATATTTCACACAAGTGCAGCACTCATAGCTGTCTTTATAGAAGGAACTCAATCTTGCATTAGGCATCATAAATCAGCTCTCAAGCAATAACATTAAAAAAAAAAACCTCCTGAGACCTTGACCTCAAACACGACTGATCATGATAGACAAAGAAGAGGATATTTTTTCACTTTTGACTGTGAAAAGTAAAGCTTTTAATCTCCATTCTGATCTAGCATCTTTCCCGTCAACACAGCTTTTCTGTGATCATTTCTCACATCTCATTTTCAGACCAAACACTTTCATGTCACCACTTATCCAAGAGTCCACAGAAACCCCGGATAATGGCATACACAAAACATCCTTTATCCATTTCTCAAAGAAACTTGATGACAATCTCCATTAAAAACGAGTGCCAAGATTGTCATAGGAGCTTTTTCAGTCAATTTGATCCTGTGCTTTGCTTTCTTTAAAGAAAGGAAAACTGCTTCATAAAAATAGTTGTTGCTTCCACTAAAAAATACTAGCAAACATTATCCTTTACCATAATAAATAACAAAGTTAAAAAATAAAAAAGGGTATGAACTAAACACAAAATGTATGCTTCTTGCAGCAATTCACTTTTCCCCTAAAAAAAATGGTAAGAAAACTGCTTCATAAAAATATTTGCTGCTCCACTAAAAAATACTAGCGGACATTATCCTTTACCACAATATATCACAAAATAAAAAATAAAGAAAGGGTATGAACTAAACACAACATTTTATGCTTCTTACAGAATTTCTCTTTTCCACTTGAAAAAAAATGGTAAGAATAATTCTAAACAATACCACAAAGAAAATGATGGTGATGGACTTGGCAGTAGATTGGTTTAAAGACTGATGGGTGTTGACTAGGCCATTGCCTTTTGTTCACAGATGGAAACATTGAAACCATAAAAGCAATCTAACAAAAGACAACTGAAAAAAAAGGGAAGTTATTAAAATGAATTATATTCAACCCTTTGATACTTTAATCCATAGGAGGTTAATCCCTAATTCATCTTTTGTAAATCTCAAAATTGATGGTGGATCCACACAAACAAAGTTCTTAGCTATAGCCAATAGAATTCTTCCTTTAAGTGTGAACCAATCTTTTCTGTCCATTTACCCAATAATAACATTGACCATGCCATTAGTTAAGAGAGTGAAGAAAGAGAGAGTGAATTTGATTTGAGTCCAAACAAGACCCGCATTAAAATGATCCATACAACTCCAGAAAGCTTTCAGTTCAATAAATGGATGTTTAAACAGTTTTTATTGGCGTGGCGAGATGACCCATGGAGTACCCCTGGCCTTTAATAACTGGAATTGGTTAAATGTGTCATCCTTTAATGGGAAAATGTGACCCCTACCCTTGATACAATTCCATAAAGGAAAATACAATAAATCGCAACACACACATAGCTTTATTGGAGTCAGCCCGTTTAACAGTCAGCGGACATCAAGCTTATTGCAACCAAGGGAATTTCTTATGATTCAATCATAATCATGGGGCCAGGCTAAATGTCCACTTTGGTACAAAAGCTGTTACTGTGGGAGACACAAGAACCAGTAGCAAGGCAAGATAATGTCTACTATAGGGTATAAGTCCTTTTCTAATCACCCATCTTTTGATTCTAGAATCCCAAGGTCCACTTTAAATACCCTAAGTAGAGTCCAGGGATCATGTAACCCATTACAACCCATTGAACCTTCACAGAAAAAAGTCCTGTCTCTGGATCACCTTCTAAATCTACTTCCAAAGCATCAGGCTTTTTATATCAAATCATAGCTTGATATATTTAGCCTCAGTAATCCATCATTGTCATTCATTCAATCCTACATTGGCTTCAAGTGTTTGATTTACTTGAGCGATAAGACTAATGAAACCACATCAAAATCAAGCCATTAGTCTCTTCCTTTACTTTGTTTGCCATAATTTCCTGGGACTCAAGACATTGACAATAGAGTTGAAAGCCATTGCTATGAAACATGAAACAAAAAGAACTACTTGAACTTAGTCCTGTTATGTGACAAAATATCATGCTTGTTGCTTGTGTCTATTTTTTTGTGGATTTAAACAAGTTTATTTTGTTCATAATAATATTGTAAAGGTTTTACACATGAATGTATAACACAGTGGCCAATGTGAGATTTCAAAAGCGTTTAACCTTTAGGGCAAATATTGTATCTTTTAGTATTCAATTTCAAAGTGGGCAACCATATTATGGACAATGGCTTTTAAATTCTATCTTCCCAATGGGCAAGAAATCATTTGTCTGTAAAACAGATTCACTTTCTAGGGACTTTTAGCATAGTCATTATGTACATTGTATCTTTTTACCCGTGGTATATTTTCTGTGCAGGAGATGCTACATATGTATGCAAAATGAACAAGATTTGTGGATCAAGAAGATGAAAAATTATATTTCTCCTGTGATATAAGGTTTCAAAAAGCTTGTTTTACCAATGATTATTCAGTTATCAATTGGATGTGTAGACTGACTTGATAAGAAAAACCCAAATTATGACATATTTTGTAAAATTAAATTTAACAGCAATGCAATAATGTAAGTAAGAAGAAGGAAAGTTTTTTTTGAGTAATTTGTGTAAATTTAATGAAATGTAAATATTGTTATGTTAATTAAGTAATCTGTATTAATAATAATTGGATCGAGTTATTGGTTGAAATAACTGTAACTGAAGCATAGCAGGTATTCATACATGTAGATTCTTGGAATATAGTTTTATATAGAAGCAGGTTTTCTTGTGGTGATAAGAAGTTGGAGCTACCTAATTAGTTAGGAGTGAAGGATGCTCCCACATATTGATTTTTATGGTATCCAGCAACCATCATCAGTTAATTTCATAAGTAAGAAACCGTGAATCTGTAATCAAAATATCTAATAGGGAAAAAAACACCTCTTTTGACATGGACAGCTAAAAATAAATCCTAACTGTCAAAGAATCAGGATTTTTTCCATAAAATGTCTTTAATTACGACTCACTTAAAGTGCCAAGATTCATCACACATTTCCTTGTTAATTCTATGCCAACACAAAGCAAAAACTATCATCATCTTCAATACTTAAAAAGTCAAGGCCGAGTTTTTTTTATAAGCTAAGTGATATGAGACATGAACTGGAATCTACCTGTCAGGAGTTGGTATTCTATTACTCTGATCACATATCAAGGGAAATTAACAAAGAGAACACCAACATGCACTGAAAAATACAAGCTATCATTGGATGGATTGAATTTTCTGAATTTTCTTTGGGGAAGATATTTACCAGTTCTTTTTTTTCCCACTCATTTTGTTTTAATTGTTGGTAGGGATAAATTAGCACTCTTTACAAATTGCGAACAAAACTTACGAACCCACTCGAGACATATACCTGCAATACAGAGGATATCAAGTCACGATGTTGTTGTATTGGTAGTATATTCTGTTTTTTCTCACTCAGGGTTTTTTGACACAATTTATATCAACATTGTGCCAGCAACATTTTGTCATGGAAATGTACACTGATAATGTAGGATGGCCATCTATGATTTTAATTACTCTAAATCTAATTTATATTATTACTTGACCAGAAAAGAAAACTAAACCTCATAATTACATAATATCTCATTGTTTCCAATGCACCTCCAGAATTAACTATATCTCATCCGCCTATATATAACTTGATACAAAATGACCAAATCAGGCACATCACTGGCTTTGTGACCTTTTCGATTTTCTTCAACACTTGACGAGATGATTGAAACCCATATATTACAATCTGAAATCATCTTGAATTAGCGTCTTCTGAAATGACCCATACCAAATTACGCTTCTGGAGTTACAAAATGGCTAAATATAGGACTTGCATCAAACATGTTACATTTCATCTCTGATCAAATTCCGTACATAAAGGATTGGCAAAAAGCTGGAATATTCCATGGAACAGATGAATCTTTGTGTACCTACTATTTATGTTACTTTAATTTACTTATCCCCTTCATGCCTTGTGTCACATACCCATTTTTTGTTAGCTTACTTTCTTATCTATTCAAACATTAATATACAACCTGCAACAGGACATATACAAGCCTATGTATGACACGAAAGACTGTAAGTGTAAAGAAGTAATATACTTGATTTTTTTTTATGGTGATGATAAAATACATTTTGTTTGAGCGTGATATCAGAAACTAAACTTTTAAAACAAAATGGATAACAGATATATATATATAATTATAGACACTGTAAAAAGTACTATGAACTTGACATCACAGTGTTTAAAAACTTTGATCAATTGAGAGCATCTATTCTTTGTTCTATAAGCAATTGACAAATAGCTCAATTTCCCCCTATATACATATACTATAGTTTACCTGCACTAAAGAATGATAATAACAATAAATACATTATCAGAAAGGTAAAATGTTTTCCATGAAATCTATTCATCATTATTTATATCCACAAATTATTAAATAAAACATAATTTTTAGTTTTAATCCCTTTCATGTTATGATGAAACTAGAAATAAATCCCCATAACATAGTATTCTGTCTGTCACATTGAAACCTTAATTGCGGTCATAGATATTGTTCTACTGGTCCATTACAATGCTTTATAGGTCCAGACTAATTCAAGTGATTATATCTTGTGGGTAAAAAGAAGCAATTTATTAGATATCACTCCCGGGAGGACGACACTTAAACCATTGTATATTATTTGTTGGTGGGCGGTGCTGCAACAGAAAAGTCAAAGAGATGTATTTTCAGACCCAAATTAGCTTTTCTGTTAATTTCACAGATTTGTCATGTACATGTATATGTAAACAGAATGGAACGATGAATGGGTTTTTTTTCTCTTGCAAAAATGCATTGACTACTTTTTCCCATTTTTTCTAATTTAGAAATAGCACAATTTCAGGATAACAGCAATCCTAGTTGTAATCTTAAAAATATCTTAGAATAATCAGTTTTGCAGGTAAACATCTTTGGAACCAAGATCTTAAATCAGAATACTTTGGCTGTCATTTATTTATAAGAAGATACCATCAATAAAAAAAACTAGACTATTACATTTTACAGTATCCCAATAGAGTGCTATTTTGACAAAAACTCCACAATCCCACACAGTACAGCGTTTTATTTACTATTATAGACAGGTATTTTACTAATCAGTTTATCTAAATCTGTGTGGGTGAATCTCCAATTATTTGATATTTTTGATTGATGTTATTATGACGGCAAGTGTTTAACATTGAGGATAATAATATACTACATGTATGGACACTGATATAGAACTTGAACATTGACCTAATCAAACTCTATTGCCATGGCCTATAGGGCGGTTATACTTACAATAATTTACAAAGTCTATGCTTTTTGTTATACAATATGAATATAATATAGTGCTAGACATTAGCACCTGTTTTAATTTAGGAAAAAGAACTAGGACCAATTAGTGTCAGTCATAGTTTGAAATAATGGCAGGTCCTTTTGGGCATTAATTTATTAGCTATTCTATCTAAAATACCCATTGAATATACATGTATATGTAGCATCCACAGTGCCAATGGTCCCAAGCTACCGACTGGCTCATTGGTTAAAAAACTTACCTTTTTATTAAGTAAATCCAAATAAAAAATCCTGTGAGGTACTTTCCAAATATCACTTAAATCTTACTTTTTCTGATTTACACTTACTTTCATCCGGTATTTATTTTAGTACAATAAAGGTTGTATATTTTCCATAACACTGTCTGAACACATCACTGCACTATCGTCCATCAAAATAATGAACAACTGATAAACAAGTTTCAATCTGTATACAGCCACTTGTTACTTGATATTGGACAGCAGACAAGAGAAATATCATTACAAGTACCTGATGTTTTAATCTACTGGTTAATCATTACACTAGTCTCATTAAAAAAACCTAAAAAGACTCAGAAAAGCTTTAACAGGATAACCCAATATTTTGAACTTTGATTCTAAGGATGGAAAAAAAAAATGTGAAAAAGTGTTTTAGTAATAGATATGAAACCCATATAACAACCCCTTTCCCCCTCTCTGAAAACTGGGGGGAAAAGAAAGAAAGTTATATCGGAAGAAACAAAGAAACAAATCATAGTACAACCCTATATATATTCAAATAACTGTTGTACAGCACTCACATGTTGAACATCTTTTTACCCCGAAAACCTATAAAGACAAAAGAACTCCTTTCCAAGAAGACAAATTGTTGAGTACATACTACACGGGCAGTAAATCAATGGAAGGACTTGTTTTCAAGCTATCAGAGTGCTTCTAACAAAAGCGAAAAGCTCAAGATTATGACACTTATTAATCCAGAAGTTGGAGTCATCTCGTTGGTAAGGGCTTTCCAAATTGAATCAAGAGAAACCTAACCAAGTCTACTAGGGTACTGTTGAATCACATGATAATATAGCGAATATCACTCCCAAAACACCAAGACAGTGAATCTCATTTTTATCTGTTATGTGTGATGGGGAGATGCCTATCAAAGAATCTTCTCTTTCCCATAACAATCAATGCGTCTTTGTATCAATTTAGTTTTTCATTGCTTTATTTAGATTTTTTATTCATACAAGTACTGAAACACACCCATAAAAAGATTCTCTTGAAATTTGAGCCAAATCTTAAAAGCCGCCTTTCTTCGGCTTTGTGTTTGGACACTAGAAACCTTTTCACAAGGGCTTCAAGTAGACTGACATGAAAACTTATCCAGAACTGAGAAGGTCACTTTCTCCATTTACAAGTGCACTGCATAAAATTGTGGAAAAAAATTAAAATGTTTTGAAAAAGTTGAGGTCACCATCTCTATTTGCATTTGCAATGCATAATATTAAGAAAATAAATAAAACTGTTCTGAAAAAGTTGAGGTCATCTTCTCCATTTACCAATGCAGTGCATAATATTGTGGAAATAAATAAAATTGTTCTGAAAAAGTTAACTTCTCGATACACACAAAACACAGTTAATATTGAAAAATCTTGAGTATAGCGTTCATGATGATGATGTTGATATTTTCAACCAAGATTATCCAACTGAACATGATTTACTTATTTTCAATAAAGAATATGTAAATTATGATTCAAAATCATATTTCATAAGGACAGCTGTTTCAGGACATGTTCTAGCATGTTATACAATGTATGTGGTAAGGAAATAAGATTAAGACATACATGCTCAAGCAATTATTTCAGAAGATACTGTGAGATTCCAAACCTTGAAGCATGACACTTCATAACGGACATGACAGCTGAGCCATTTTTGTCATGTCCAATAGAGCTGTAAATATGTAAAAGAGATGTCAACCTTACAAGGAAGGTCAGAAAGCAGGGATCTTTTCTCAGGCATGTGGCAAGAAGATAATTGGCAGGCAAAAGACGACAAAAGAGCCTTATGAGGTAGCATTCTTCCAGACCAAACTGGAAGAGTGGTAAAGAAATGAAGCAGTTTAAAAGATGAAGGCAAGCAAGCTAAATAAAAGGTTCATGTTTATATGGACCATTTTATCAGTAAATCATTAGAAACCAATCATTCTTTTCAATTAGAGACAGTCATTTTTTCTCCCCATTTTCATCCTTTAAAGGTTAGCCATGCAACTGCCTTTAGTAAGGATCTATAAAAGCCACGAAAAAGAAGGTCATAAGCTTTTTCCAGAATGTCGACTATCCACAATACAGGGAAATGAGGCACTTACACCAGAAAAAAATACCTCAGCAATAGATTTTCATTAGCAGTTTGCAGTATATGGCAAGACTAGTTTTAATGCTGTTATGTGAAACTCTGCCTTTTTCGTCTGACCATTGCGGTTGAAATTGCTCTTGAAATGTTCTAGTTCTAAGTTTCTTAATCAAGGACAACTCCCAAGGGTTAAACAAAAAATAAGGTTGAACAGAAATAAGGTTACTCCTTTTTTTCCACAAACTTTTATGCAGATCATAAATTCTAACTTTTTTAAAGTTAATAAATGACCATTCACTTTCACTTAGAGTTAAAAGGCTGACTATCAATTCTAAAACTTGACATCTTGGCATTATTAAATGCTAGAGGAATTTCCAAAAGATAATAACATTCAAAATAAGGGAAACTTTAATTTTGAATAAAAAATGAATTAAAAAGATAAATGGCAATTACAATCTATGATTCAATTTCTATTTTTGCAGAATGTTTTGGAAAAAGTTCAATATATGACAAAACATCAAAAGGTGTTGACAAAAAAAAAACCAAGGAAATCATGCATGATAAACTGCCACTTCAAAACCGCTAAGAAAAGGTCCCAAATATAAATTCAATTTCTGTAAAACTGAGATCCTAGCACTTCACAAACCATTAGTAAAGAGACAGATACATTGATTGGTTGACAGATAGACCCCCTGCAAAGTCTTTTATCTTTACTTCCATGCTTCATT
>JAVSBT010462097.1:1249-21569 GCA_033118115.1 Pharyngocirrus eroticus
AATCATCATTTTACAATGAAAAAAATCTACTTATTGTACAACTATTTTTGCTGCTTTACTTTTCTTTATTCATTTTCCTGATTTCCACAATTTTTTCAGCAAAATTTGATGTCAAAATACTTTTAAAAAAGAAGTATATATTTCTTTGAAAAAAGGTGTAGATGGTAATTTTACAACAACAACAACAAAAAAAGTTGAAATAGATTCTCTAATCATACTTGTTTTTATGAGGCTAATACATTTATCTAACAGCTATCCCCTTTATCTTATTTGTCAGACGAGATGCACTGGACATCAGGTAATTCATAGTACTTTCACCGTCTGTCTGTTTCTCTTTCTCTGTCAAACAGAACATATCTAAAGTCTATCTGATAAGGGCTTTGGGGCTGAAAAAAAAAATAAGACACTATAAAGATGCATGAAGCAATCTGCAACAAAATTCCTTTGCTTAAAGAATTTTTAATGTAAGAAAAAGAAAAACAAAAGATGTCCGCTTCCCACTTTAGACCACTTTTCTAAGCCTGCTCTTTTAAAAAATCTTTATTGCATCGTTCAGATAAAGAAGCAAACAAACAGTTGACTCCTCATCTCTTTAAGTCTTTCAGTTTGTTTTTAAGTGTATGTAAACAAATGAATGGTGTATCTCTCTATCTATCTATCTATCTATAGTCCACACATGTTTATTACTAGTTTACTGTTTTTGCCTTTGTCTTCCTCTGACTTGAACTAATCTTGCTTTTTATTCATTTTTGGCTTTCGTATGGTGCATTTTTTTTGTTGAAAATAATTATAAGTGTTAACCAAGTTCGCAAGCTACATTTGAGGGGATTTAAAAAAAAAAAAGTTTCGCTGCTGAGGAAAATAAAAGTAAAAATAATTAATATGCAAAATTATTAAAAACTACATGTAGATAGTTACTGAATTGGTATACTGCGTTGCATAAATGTATTTTCTAGCCTTTGATATGTCTGTATTAGCACACATGTAGTCTTGGATGCCATATAGCTGCACTTATAGAAAAGGGAGACCTTTAGAAGCTTAGTGAGTCTGCAGAGATTTTGAAAAAAAAATAAAAACAGAATCTATAATGTATGTGGTAGAAAGGACAGCAAAGGAATTCGGTTTTTTAAAAGGTTCAGCGCAGCGCTGGGCTGTATGATCAACTGTCAAGCTACCCTAAACACACTCAATAAGCCTTTCAAAATGACACAAGCTTTTGAAAACAACAAAACCAAAGCAAAATGAGGCTGTTGCATTTATCAATGAATCTTTTAGCTTTAGAACTGAATGTGAAATCAATAATCTTTATTGATTTGAAGACAGTATGGAAACACAGATTAGAATGTATATTACCGTGATACATTAATAAGAGGTAGAGATAGTAATCTGATCAGAAGATCAAAGTAAGATTATGATCACTTGTGGCTTTGAAAAAGGATTTCTTTCTGTCTCATTTCTTGCTTCACTGTAATTTATACAAGTCACGATAGGATAAACATAGAATAATTGAATAGTGAAGAATTAATAGAAAGTAAGGCCAGCACAAAGAGTACCGGGGAATTTATGGTATGGATAAACAACAAGGCATACTGGAGAAAGAATGCAAAATGGGCAAGAAATCCTGCACTGGATAAGGGAGCAAATAAACAGTAAAGACAAAGGGGTTGAAAAAACCCTAAAACATACCCTATTGAATTGTAACGATTTAAGCCTTTACTTACCAGCCTAAATGGTCTGGACCTTACTCAATTTTTTTACATTTGGTGCTGTGAACAAACCTGGTTCTCTACAACTGGGTGAACCTGGCTGAAGTCTTCCGGGACGAAGACTCAATAAAGAATGAGAGTAGTGAAATGATTCAAGCCTTTACTGACCAGCCTAAATGGTCCGGACATTTAAGTCTAGCGGTAAAGTGCACAGGGTCGTGAGTTCAAAGCCAGGTCAAGGAACCTTTCGTCTACTCAAATTCTTTATGCAATGAAAAGAGATAACGCTGAAACAAAAAGAGTACCAACAAATGAAGAAACAAAGAGGTAAAATTGAAAAGGGGGAGATTGATCCATCATTTTATAAAGTGGAGGAAATGTTTCAGTTGTAATTTCAAGCAACATACATGTTAAGTGAATTGAATGCCACGAGGAGGAGACAGAAAAGAATGGCAAGAAAAACACATTATTGTTCTTGCTATTCTGCCAGATTCATTGCCATAGGCTGATTGTAAGAAAACTAGTAATTTGAATGAAGCTGTAGGATTGGATCCTTTTCAAGGCTTCAACATAGACAAAGAATTGAATTCTAGTATTGATCTGTTCTTATTCAACAGAATGTTTGATGAAATTGGAGTTTTTGGAATCTGACCTATATTCCAATGTATGACTTTTTCTTCTTCTAGACAATCACACAACATATTTCATAAAACAAACCAAGGAAAAAACCAAACTACATACTAGAACTAATTTTGCAATGTTGTTTGTGATTTGCATGGATTGGCTTTGGAAGTCCAAAATAACCTAGTTTCATTAAAGATTCATGTTCTTTCATTTAAGGGGCAATGTCACTGAGATTGAGAGAGATATAACAGATCCTTGTTGTACCTTTTCCACAAGGCAAAGACACGTCCTGTTCAGGCTAGACTTTTAAAATCAATGCCATAAAACATTAGCAAAACCCATCTTGCTTGGTCATAATAATTTGATTATGTTGCCATGGGTATTCCAGGAAAATTTAAAGTCACCACATGACTTACTGAAGGTCATTTAACCCTTGTTTTCAAATAAATTGTGTAAGAAATTGCATTGTAGGATGTGTAGCCGTAGATATAACTTGACTTCATATATCTTAATTCTAAATGCCTTCAGGCTGTCAATGTCAAGGTCATATTACTCCAGGTCTTATCTGTGTTTGTATTTATTCTACTCCTCCGTCAAATATTTATCTACTCTACAGAAAGTGCGATATAAAAGGAGTGATTTTCCTCTTTGTACAAATTAACATCATGTAAAATGTCTGAAATTAAAAAGATAAAGACAAGACCCTAAAACAGGTTTACTAAAATTGATTCAAAGATGTCTGGACTAAAATAGAAGTATTATTCCATATGAATAGTTCTAAAAGGAAATAGGATCACATTTATTATTGGATACACTCTAAAAGTTTCTCAATTTGCTAAATTAAAAAAGGTAATTTTCCAAAACTATAGTCATAGGGGTAATAATAAATGTTTTAATAGAGGCAAACCTGATCCTTTTAGAGTTTAAGCCCTGCCCACTCAGTAATTTGTCATACTGTCAGATAACTAGCCTGATATACTAAAGGCTTATCATTGTGTAAGGAAAATTATTCTGCTAACACTAATGACGAGTCTTGTGAAATACAGATACATTTGAAACAACTTTATGAATTTATAGATAAGTGAAGTTCCTTTTATCCAAATTAGAAAGTATAAATTTGGATAAAAAGAACTTCACTTATCTATATATTCACCAAACTAATGAATTTCTTCAAGAACTTTATGAATTTGTTATGGGCATGTGCCAAAAGCACAAGATATGTTAAATTTGAATGATTTTTTGAATTTTGTGTGTGACTTTGCTTCTAGTATTAGCAAGTACTTGGTGTATAATCCATTCAGGAACCAAGCAAGGTTCTGAAAAAAACTTATAGAATTTTAGCTTACGCTTCTTTTCCTTGAGATTTCCAAATTCTGGTTGACAAATGTACTATGCTTTACTTGTCCTGAGGCCTGAATTGTCTAGTAAAACCCAAGAAATGCAGCAATTGAATTCCACATTATTATCGGCTTCTTGTAGAGAAAAGACACACTAAGATGTCAAATCAAAAATGTGTTGACTATAAACGCTGTTGAAAATCAGAAAAAAATGAGGAGGAGATTCTTCAATCAATATGTACCACGATGAATGTATTATCCTTACAGATGGTGCAAATGTCTTTGATATCATTCATGGCACTGTGAGATGAAAAACTTGCTTAAAATGTGGGGATGTTGATGTACCCTTTGAAGATTTCAGACCTTTTATGTTTGGTCCCACTTGGTCATAGCAGAAAGCCTCTGTGCTTTTAAGGCCTTTGTGAGTGAGGACTTGCCACAAATCACCCAGAGGCCTTGTTGCATACATACATTTTTATGTATTTGTGTCTGACTAAACCTTTGATTTGAAGCAGGCAATGTCATCCATCAAATCTTAATTCAGATGGGTTGTGGAGGGAGTCAGTCCAGTGAAAACCTCACTGAATATCAAAATGCTTAGATAGACAATTTGTCATCTACATCTGCATCTACATTTATAACCGCTAGCCATTATCTTTCTGGTATTTCTCATGTGCTTAATTTATGTCTCTATGATATGCCAAAAGACACAAAAACAATATGGCTACCAGCATATGGGAAAACAATCAATGATGCTATGCTTCTTTTCCAGCCCAGCCTATATGCTATAGTGTGTCATAGGAATGGCTGAACTTGCTATGTCATCTAGTTTGTATGGTTTCTCTCAAATTCACAATACGGACAGACAAGAAATTCAGGTAGATTTAAATCACATTCATTGAAATATAGAGCAATACATAGATACATTTGATAACTAGAAAGAGATAGAAAACTGTGTGTTCAAATTGATTGCTTGAAAGACAAGAAATGCATACTGTATAGAAAAAGATAGAATTGTCCATAAACTAAAAAGATACTTGTTTTGAATTATTGTGAACTTTTTTTTGGATTTATTTTCAAAATAAGCATAGCTAGTCTCTCTTTGGCTTAGTTTTAAACCATTATTTTGCTGGCTGTAAAATTAATCTAATTTGAATTTTAAATGTGAGAGGAAAAAGTGAAGAAAAATCAATCTAGCTTTACAAAGGCCAATCAGAGATGTATATTGTTAGGAAATTGTATGTCTTCCAATCAAACGAATAATAGAACAGGCTCCTGATCAATAGCACAATTAATCAATGTTAAAAGAAATCACAAGATTGTTTTACATCCTTTGTAAAAGGGTTCTTATTTTACAATTCTTTGGGAATTTTTTTCAAATTTATTCTTTTCTTTTTTCTTGGGATTTTGTGAGTTAACATCATTATCCATACTCCTTTTACAAGGGGTAGTCTGTCAGCTAATTTGTTTTCCATTGAATCAGCCAAGCTGAAGGACAAGATAGCAAGGATAACTAGGGATACCCATTTGCTGTATTGGCCAAAATGGTGTTCCAATACATGTAATAGATGGTAATAGTACAAGCTGCAATGTCTGGCTAGTCAAAAGAATTTCTAGGGAAATTGTAGTTCTGGAATACTTTTTTTGACAGGTTTTTTTTCACTACCGTATTCAAAATCTTTGATGTAAAACATGGCAAGATATGAATATAATACTATAAGAACTCTGTAAGCTGTATAACTAATGCTACGGTCACAATTGCTCTAACGAACCCCGTACCAACGATTTTTAGACGTCAGAAATAGTCCGAGAATCGTTGGTACAGGAAATTGTGACCGTAGCCTAAGCAAAAACAATGTCTTATTTTTGTGATAATTGCAGTGATTCTTAACATAAATTTCTTGAAGACAAATGTATACTTTGGGGAAAAAACAAGAAATTAATTATCCATGTATTAACACAATGCATATTTATAGTGAGACAATATTTGTGAATATTCTTCTTTGAACCTTTTGAAGAGAAATATTCATTGTTTAATAGGACTGTTATTCAATACCATTTGTGTAATATACCACAGGCCACAAGTATAGATTATCATACAAGATCAAACTGTCTTATAGATTCAGCTTATATTAAAACAATGCCCATAAATGATTTTCAGTAGTTTATGCTCAGCCTAATTCCTTCACTCAGTTGTTACAGGTTTTTTTTTTATCCAAGGTTGTCAATATGGCTGCTATATCTCATATTTCCAGGATTTCATGGAGTGTTCCCAACGACCCACTTCCTGTTTGAAAGTAGGATCTTGCTTCCATATAACTACATTCTTATTAGTTGCTAGGTAACAGAAAGCCCTGTCATTAAATTTGTTATGAAGGACTAAAGTATAAAAAAAATAAACATTTAATTTACCTTCTCTGACATATCCCTTTGTTACATTAACATCTTTATTGTACTCTAGTGTAATAAATATTCAGCAGCTGACAGTCTGAGCTTTCAATACATAACGAACAAAAGGAAGGTCATGAGATTCACAGATTTTATGGCGATTGTAACACACTTTAAAAGATATCCCAATGTTAATTACAAAGAATAGTTTGCATTCCAAAAAAATCCTCAATCTAAATGACATTTTTATACTTTAACTTGATATATAAAAAGAATAGAATCTGCTTTCTTTCTCGACCACTTGCTGATAACTATATTGGTCAATACGCTATCTGGCAAGTAATAAAAATGTAAATTTTTCTGATATTCCAGTGATTTAGTCTTTGGGGGTATAATATAAATATAGTTAGCCTTTTATATCGTTAATCAATATTACAAGAGCTTGTTTGAATTAAACTTCTGAGCATTGATGGATAATTTGCTATATGAAGAGGAAACTTGCATACCAAACTGTAACAGCTGTTCTTACCTAACTCATAATTATCAGAATAAAAAATGCTATAGAAAAACACCATCAGTATGAGAACAAACATCATTTATCCAGTATCTACAAACTCAAATCTATCTTTGCATTTGGAGCATTACCATTACGATATCACTAAATCATGACGAAATCAACTTCTCAGACTAGGCTTTGCTGGCGTTATTCTATTGATCTCAGGCTGACTTTTCTTGTGGTTATTGGGCTAGGGAATTGCACCATTGCTTGGCTTTCTTATTTATAATGTATGTAATATTATCTACCCCTATAGCACTATCCATGACATTTACTCCAGTGTTGGTAATATTTTTAATCAAATTTTTAAGTTAATTGATGTGTTGAACATTCGAAATCCTATTGTCTGAAGAGAAATATGTCATAGAATGATATGACAGTTGGGGGAAATGTGTTAAAATGAATTATAGTTTGATCATTGTTTTCTCTGCTTTGAATGAGTAACTCTATACAATTGAGTGCATACATCATGAATAGAATTGGTAAATAAAAACACAATAGATTAGAAACTATGATTGTATATTGTACTTTGATGTTTGTTTTCACCCATCTGTTTGGTCTCTTGGTCCTAGTATGCTTAACATCAAACTGGATGAAGGCAAGTAATGATTCTTGATTGTAATGTGCAGTAGATGAATACTGGCATAGAACAGTTTATTGATATAATGATTAACATTTTTTTATGAATTGAAAGAAAATAATGATAATGACAGAGTGTGCATGGCAATGAAGACCTCCCTTTTCCGCATATAGTCTGTTGTTAACAGCCATTATGTCATTTTATATGGTGAAGTGAATTAGCAATTGAAGGGATTTTTTTCCTTTAAGCAAAGGGCAACCACCACTATACCATACCAAAAGGAACCTGCCTTGACTTACCTGTGGAACAAAGAGATCAATAAGATGCTATGATCCAATCCTACTGCTTGAACGACTCCAAAAGATTTGCCGCTCAATCCCCACACAAGGGTCAGTCTTGTAGCAATCTAACCGTTGAATTCAGGAGTTTTTGAATGACACAAAAAAAGGCATTAAAAAACCTATTCCTAATGGCATGGAACAGGAAGCTTAAAGGGCTTATTACTTTGTTGAGGCATGAGAGATCCAATTGCAGCTTCTACTCTAAGTCAGTGTAGAAAGTTCATGTCTAGTAGTTATATTACTATATCATAGCTAGGTTTAAGTACTGGACCACCAAACTGGCTTTTGGTTTGTACATAATACAATATAGACTTGTCTTAAAGTCAAAGCTTATCACATAAGACAACACATAAGGTTTTGGATTTTTTTAAATAATTTACCTGTCAAATCTGAGGAAATATTAGGATTTACTTTTATTTTGAAGATATGATTGTTATGGAAGTAAAACAAACTGTCACCAAACGTGACAGTGATTTAAATGTGTACTTTTTGAAATGATAAATGTTCCTTGCGCTGTCTAGTTGTTGTTTTTCTGTCTACATGTATATCATATGTGCCCCAAGTAACTAACCACCCATTTATGATATGATTGGACACATCTGATTATTTGTTTGATCTTAATGCTTACCTTTCTACTTTTGTGAAATGCTGAATAAGATTTTCCCTATTGAAATCAATATTCTAACTGTTGTATGTGTTATTTTATGTGTTTTTTTTAATCAAGTAATGCATTTTGAGGAAGTATTACTAACAGTGATTTTATTGATGTTGCATCAATGTTCATTTCATTTGTTAGCCTACTGTGCTCAAAATTCTAATCAACTACCTCCTATATTAATTGTTGCATTAAAAGCATTTTCGATCGGATTTGTTTTTTGACATTTACTGAAAGCAAATTCTATTCATGTTTTTAAAAAAAAGTTTTTTTGTTCATTTTTTTTGAATGAATGAATGATTGAATAGAAGCTGTAAATTGGTTACACTGAAATCCTGTTGATGACTTCACCATTTCTCTCTCCTTTTTCCCAAGGCTTGAAGGTGAGCTGGTGAAATAGTTTTAAAAGATTTATCACTGAAGGAAATTCTTTCATATCTCCCTTTTCTTCTTATCGTGTATCTGAAATGTCTGCTGACATACTTGGATGCTGAACATGGTGCAAGTAGAAGGGTGTATTTTTCCTGATACATCAACAAATGCTTTGAGTGATAATAGCAGATGAAATGAGCCCAGGTAGATCAAAGAAATCAGAAAGAAATATGATGAAAAAAGGGAAATGGTTTGATGTATGTCTGATGAGGAGAGGTGATGTGAATCTTCTCTGATTTCAGAAGATATCATACTTTTATATCTAAACTTTTCAGCTAAGTGATTTGTTGTGATACAACACCACTTTTCTCTAAAATGTTGACTTTTATCTTTCTCTGGCTCTTTCATAATGTTTTTTTGGCAGTGAATATTTATAGACAGCCTAGCTTCTTTAAGTTTAAGCCATACTCCCCATAGTCCAGTTATTTTCCCTTTGAAATTCAATTTGATCACTATGCAATACAAGAAAACAACTACATTTATGAAACGAAATCTAAGATTCCATACTAAAATGCCAGCAAATGACTTAAGTCCTAATTGATATCAGTAGAACAAAGGTAAGGACAGACTTTGAACTTGTCATTGGATTCTATATGCACTTAAATCAAAAGGCAAGCAGAAATTGCTTTTCTTCATTTCTCCCTAGAGTAGATAGCTCCTGATTTTGTCCTTCTGTTTGTGTCTTGCAACAATTTTTACATTTAACATGCCATGAGAAAGAGCATATATTCAGTCAATGATTGATCTTAATAGCACTTGTTGAGATCTAGCAATCTACCTGTGTCTCAGATGTAAAGCCTGGCAGTAATTGGTCCCGAAAATGGGCAAGCAAATTAGAGACAACTTGGAAGTCAATCATGACTTGGGCAAACTTAGATCAAGAATACTTAAAACCAGTTACATCTCAATAGAAATCACATCATTTCTTGTAAAAGGTGAATAGCATTGGAGATAATGTAACATTCATACATCTGGCGGTGAACAATAGCATATAATCTTTGTCATAAAACTGAAATGTTTTATTCGAGAATAACAACAAGATTTTCTATGTCTTAAAGTAGCTTATAGAACTGTCTAAAAAGACTGATATCTGATCTCCTATTCAGCCTTTTCCTACATTATCATAATCAATAATACTGTTGTAGAGGAACCAGTTCTGTAGATTGACAGCTGACATTTTCATTTTCTTCTTACCACCACAATGGGTCCAGTTTCTTGTGTTTGATGCTTGCTTTAGAAAATTGATACCCTGAGTCTTTTGAAGAGTGACAATGTATTGATAATAAGATCTTGTTCCCTGGTGGCCATGAGATATGACTTTGGGAATTATGTTACATTTGTTTTTGTGTAGGATTAGATCCAGAAATAAATCTTTTCCTCGCATAGGGAATCAACTATTGATAACTTCTACCTGGTTTTTTTCCCCCTTTACTTTATGACATGAATTGTGGTATTTTGATTTAGTTTCCATGGTAGATGGATAACATACCCATGGTGTTTACATGTATTAATTCCTTACGAAGTTGTGTGGTTGATTGTTGTTTTGTAGGGGAAAGAGTGAAATTACTGTTCCAAAGCCAGCCTAAAGTCAAATGTTTCCATCTGAAGTGGCTTGAAAGCCATATCCAAATTATACAAAACAAGGATGATTTATTTGTGAACAAGCATCTTGGTATCTCTTTTAGATTGTAGCCCCATTCTTATAGTGTAGTCTAAACACAGAATATTTTGTTTTGTCGAGAAGCAAATCAATTAGATCCTTTAGGATTTTGAGTTACCTACAGTATATTTTTCTTTGCGTTAGAAGTCTAGAAGCAAATGAGACATATATGGAGCAAAAGCATTTTAAGATGGAGGAGGGTTTTTTATAATTCTGGACTCATTTTCTTAAATGTAGTAAATGAAGCCTCTTGACAGCACCAGGCCTTTAGCTCAATTGCATTGGCAATGGAGCATCATCTTCTCCAATAGTCACTGACGTCAAGGTGGTTTTACCGTCATCTGAAGTTTAACATTACATTTCATTTGTTATAGCAATCCTCTCAGTCAATACGTGAATCCATTTGATGCCCTGGCGCCTCCTTGGGATCAATGCTATATATATTGGCTACTTCTTACATTTTTGTTTGATGTGAGAACAAAAATTGTCTTTTTTTTTATAAGGCTGGTTCCCTGACTTTGAAGCTGTAGGTTCATAATTAGTTCATATGTCTTAAATAGGCTCCCTCCATGTCCCATATATATTTGCTACTTCTTATATTTTTGTTTGAATTATAGAGAAAAAATATGTCTTTTTTTTTTAAGGCTGGTTCCCTGACTTTGAAGCTGTAGGTTCATAATTACTTCATGTGTCTTAAATAGGCTCCCTTAATGTCCCATATCAAAGTTCTTTCCTCTTTGCTTTAATAGAGATGTGTTTTACTAAAACGCACTTAGCCATAATGTTTCAGATCTGTACTGCTTTATTAGCCCTATGCTTGCAACCAAATAAGGCAGCTCTTTTACTTCTCCAACATGCAAGTGTATTGCTCCTCTTGAGGGATTACACACACATTAGCAGACATTCCAAAAGAGCTATGAATTACAGCTAGTCAAAGGACTTTTATGTCTGAAATATTTTCTAACATTTGAACTTTAGAACATGTCATTCCTTGGGATGTTTGAGATGCTTAATCCTAACGAAGAACGAGTCCCCTAGAGATTAACATATTATGCTAATGAAGACTCATGAAAAGCTTTCAAAAGAGATAGGAAAACAAGAATAGACTGGAATTCTTTTTTTTTAAAATCATATTCTTGGATTCTAGGGTCGTAACACTAAGTTTTCTTGTAGGAATCGCCCTCCAAAAGGTCGAGGGTCTTTTTGACTTCTTCACACACACACACACACCCAACCCCTTAAAAATATAGAGTGAATTGTCCATCATGCCTTGATGGCAAGTATTTCAATAGATTTTCTGATAGCTCTTTTTATCGATGCATTTCTTTCTTTTCTTTCCTTTGATGGTTTTCCTTTGGTTATTTTCTGTCAAAACATCAAACATGTTAATGCTGGGTATGAGAATAATATAAGGTTGTGTAAACCTCAGATCAAAATGTCAGTAACCTCTTTGATACAATTTCTATCAGATTTTTAAAGGTTGAGCGGCCTTTCTTATATGATTTCTGTTTACCATTTGTATTTTTTCCCCATAATTTTGATGTGTATTTATAATTAAAATCAATGACCTCACTTTGCCATGTTTTTTAGTAATGAATCATGATGCTTGACAATTTATGTGATACTAACTTGAAATACTGCTCTTTGTCTCATGTAAAAACACAATAATCTACATGCATATAAACATGTTTTGTATTTCTTTCAGAAATTATTTAATTCATTCAAAAAGTACTAAACTGAAGACAGACTGAATAAACGAAACAGGAAATAAAATGCCTTACATATTTAGGCATACAGCATAGATTCGACCCATGTTGAGCAACAGAAAATAGAAGAAAATATTCATTAATTAAGATACCCTCGCATGGCCCAATAACCTTGATTACAAACTAATTTTCATTGATTTAAAATAACTCCTTGTATTTGATTGATGGAAGTAACAAATGTCTAATTTGGGGAAAGTAAAAGAAAAAGAAGATAACATTTGATAGAATAAATGCGACATTTCTATTTTGTTACATGGTGTTTTTGTGGAAAGGTTGAGAAGCATTTCATAAGCTCTCTGTCTATTGATTATGAATATGTCTTCCACTAGCTTAAGCATCCACACCATTAGTTTGGAATCTCCCATAACAATGCTAATTAGATCCTTGTTATAAACCATTGATTGTTTCTATAGAAATGAATATGGTCGTTTGAAGTTCTCCTTTGGCAGCGTTTAGTCAAGTCATGAAAAGTATAGCTTGACTCGTTGGTAACTGCTGGGTGTTGTAGAACAAACAGAACTTGAATAGGTAAACATATGTGACAGACCTCTGCTTGAATAGATATGATGATTATGCTTTCCACCTACGATAATATGTGTCGTCTTATAGAACAATAATTACCTTTTGACCTTTGAAGGGCGTGTTATAATTTTAGCCCATTTTCATATACTCAGGTGGTATGATTCTATTACTGATGAAATTACCATTAATGAGCGTAATAAAGGATAATGATATTTATTTTGTATTCCTGGTGTTTCTTGACTGTGTAAGATTCATTGTGCATTTAGGTTACCTACGAGTCTCATTGGGTAAATGTCTCATTATTTGTCACAATACCAGCCATTATTTAAGGTTATAAACGCTAGTTTAAGTACACTTGCACTTGAAGGCCATAATGTTTGATGTCCACCATATCATGACCTCCCATCTATGCCTTTAATAACGCATTTTGTTTGATGAGAAATGTCAAAGTCGACATTCATTAGTAAAAATATAGGCATAGAGAAATAGACAAATCTTTCACTGTTTTTGTACAATATTTTGTTTAGAGTCTATTCTTTTTATCAAATGAAACATCAGGCAGAGAGTGTGGGCTGTAATAGTCCCTAAGTATCACTGTACTGTAGAAGGATTCAGTCAAACTGTATGTTATCAGTTCCCTAGTCTAAATAAATGCATGCAAAATACATGGGTCATGCCTCACGTAAGGATTAAGACAACTCCAGGTATTTTCTTAGAAATCCTTTTTAAAAAACTTTTATGCCTGCCAAATGCCTGCTGAATGTTGGAGTTCATTGAATTTTTCTAAGAAAATGCCTGGAGTTGTCTTAATCCTTGCGTCAGGCATTGGCAGGTGTGTCCCATGTATCTGGCATGCATTTATTTAGAATAGGGTTATATATTACAGATGAACTCTTGATGTTATCCTCAGTGGATATCCTAAAGTGGTGATGCCTTACTACTTCCTGGCATGTTATAATGAGAACTATAGAGGAATAGTAATTAGGATGAATAATTAAAAAGATTCTTTTGGCGCGTGGATAACACAGAATATCTTGATGTCAGACTGGAGCATTTATAGTGAGGCTTTAGGGTTTGGCTTCATGGATATTTTCCTACTAACCCTAAATGACCTTGACCTAGATAAAACATCAATATCCATTACAAGACAAAACATATCCATAAATATTGTGTGGCCCATAGCTATAGAATATGGAAATAAGATGCTCCCTTACAAATATCAAGATCAATAGACAAAACTGTAGCCTCCGTTCAATTTGGGACAAAAATGAAGCTTAATGTTAAACTTATAGGCTGTTACATATTAGCTATGTATTCTTCTGCATGCATTTCATGGACCTTTATATTAGAAGTGTAAGAATAAAGGCAGTACATATTTCCTTCCATAGTATGATGTAATATATCCAGAGAGGAATTGCACCTGCTTTTAATTTTTCATTTATAATCAAATTATCACATCAAGAAGGTACTTATTGGAGGAGCAAGTTCTTGTCGTTAATGGGCAGATTAATAAAGTATGACTCTTGCATTCTTTGTTCCCAAGCTGCATAATTATAATCTTTTAACACTCCCACAGAAAGACTGCAACTGCTTCCTCGCCTAAAAATTTAGGCAGAGATAACCAACCAGTTGAGGAATATCAACTTACTCTCAGCTCTATTGGCTTTGGGATGGATATTCAAGTATATATTCCATCCATCCCGAAAGGAAAAAAACCCACAAGGTACTATATTTTGTGTAAGATACTTTGCTCCAAGAAATATCCATGGACTAGTAACTTGACAAGACCACAGAGACAAGCCCATAGACAGAATCACCCACAATCTTGCAGTCATGTCCCTTTTTTTTATCATCTAATAGAGTACCTTGGAGTAATCTAAAATTCATTTACAGAACACTTAACGTTTTTTTTGGAGGAAGCATCTGTAACGTAACTTTTTTTATGCCTTTTAATACCTTGGATAAAGAACATATATACACGTATTTTGTTTTATTTAGAAGCTTTGAGGTATAATGGCTGCATACATCTTGACTTCCTCATTTATTTTGCATTTGAAAATTGGGTTGATAGGACCCTTGGTGACAAACAATAAGTTTTGTTTTAGACGAACTGTAAGTTATAAATCTATATCTCCTTGCCATGTTAACATGTTATGTATTTTCAAAGGATATGGGTTGAGGCAAACACATCATTTTTTACTTGTATTCACCTACATGATATCAATTATAAAAGTTATCGGGAGCCCAAATTGACCTACATTCGGAGAAAGGTGAAACCTAACAGAGCTTAATTTTTCTTTACCTGATTTCTGGTATATATCTAAGATGTCAAATGTAAATACCCCAAATTTCTTTCTCTATCTTCAAACCAAATTAAAGATTAAGTGAATGGATGTGGGTTAATGTCTACATGCATGTTTTAAGATGTAGTTATTATATGAGGACATTAAAGAAGTTTGAAATGATTCAAAATATAATGTTTATAATTCACCTTATTTATCACCCCTAGCTCCATGCATCACCTAAACTACAAATATCAAACGACAGTGTGGTACATTGAAAAACTGTTCAAATTGAGTTGAAATTTAGGTGATGAAGTATAGACTATAATGAAGAAAACATTCAAGAATACCATCTCAAAAAATTATGCTTTTATTCTATAAAAAAAGAATACAAGACTTGTCTTTTTTTTGTCATCAAGCTTTGAGCTGTCGTTCATAGGAAGTTTAGTTCAGGCACTATGACAGATAGATAGGAAATCAAACATGAAGTAAACAAATTGTTTTGTCATTCCCAATTTGCTGAAACATGCCACGTAGTGTGTTCTTAAGACAAAACTAAAACGACAGAGTTTACAGAAATGACTTGCGCATTGGATGAGAGATAGCAAATGACAGAATGTTAAGGCAAATTTCCCTTAAGGTGCTAAGACTTTGATGAAGCAGTGTAGACAACCACAATGATTTGGAAAGTCTATAAAGCTTTTGTTAGCCCATGCATGTTGGTTAGAAAACGTCATTCGACAGTATAGGAACTGGGTCTGCCTGGAAATTTTGTTTGCGAGAGTGTTGGAATGTCTTGTTTGGAATATGGCTATAGGTCTTACAATTGAAAACGTTCATATATCCTTCCTGAAGAAACAACCTTTTCAATTTATTGCATTTTATTTGATAACCCTGTTGATGATTTAAGAGCTCACAAAGAAAAAGAAAAAACACAGATCATAATTAGTCCCTTACTAGTTTTAATTTCACACTGCTTTATATTTTAAATTAATTTGAATGGATGTTGCCAAAAAAGATAACAATTTATAATACTATGATATACAGTGAATAAATTTGTCAGTTGAGTTATTTTAAGAATATTCTTTCCAAGAAGCAAGCACCTATACATAATAGAAACATAAATTACAAATCATGAATAAAAGTCACTTAATTTTATGGTTTACTGTTGTTTCTTTTTATACATTTCTATTCAGAGACTTCAAATGTTTTTGATGTAAAATGATTGTTTATGATATCCATTATAGTAATTTGAGACTTGAAATTTTTATATGAAATATGATTTGTGTGAAGTTTCCGTTTTTCTCATGAATTAATTGTTCAAATGGTTCTAATGAGGAGGACGTCATTATGTAATTCTAGTCCTCATTCTAATTGCTTTAATGGTGGTGTATAACTCTTATTTATTGCATAATTTAGTTTGAAGAGTTTAAGTATACCGATTTAACTATCAGCTTTAGAATCTTGAAATAGGTTTGCTTTTAACTTCAAGTCTCTCGTTTCATCTAGCCCCCCATCAGTCATAAGTACAGATAGAGATTCTCCTCACAAAACATGGAGTGTGGTCAAATTGAGCTTTCACATGAAACTCCTGGAAGACTTTGAGAAGCTTTGGGGAGAGAAAAGGGTTCGACTTTATCAATCATGGAAATGGTTTCAGAAACTTGACATGTTGACAGTTCTTCACTGGCGGCTTTTAGGCGTATTAAGACTGACGAAAAACTTGGTGCAGTATTGACAGAATCTTCCTTAAACATAAAAGGCTTTTTTCTCTCATATGGACTAGCTTTTACTGCCAGAAATATTAATGTGATTGTTTGAAGATCCTCAAGTGTAGAAAAGAACAAATAGGCTAACATAGAAGATATGTATAGGCCAGTGCCCTATGTTTTAAGGCCATTTTCTAAGACTTTAATGTAATAATTTGTCTTTTTAAATACGCTGTCTGTTCCTAAAAAAATGATAATTGGTGGTATTTCTGATAACCCTTTTTGTCAGTGCCTTTTTATTACGTATGATTATGTTGGATAATTCCCTTTAAAAAATGGGTCTTGGTCTGACCTTGAGATTCACTGTTTCAAAGGAAAGATGTTTTATCTGTGGCTAAACATATAACCAAGTAGTCAAGAATGCCATAACATTATGTTCAACAAAAAATTGTCTTGATGATCAGTTTTGCTAAAGGGCCCCAATTATCAAAAGCTGCCAAGCACTAGACTTAACAAGATTCCTTCTTGAGGCACAATATTTATGCGTCAAATATCTAGATTTTCTTCAGCATTGTTGTTTTGCCAGATACACCTGAACAGAAGGATTAAATGTTAAGCCTTGATAGAACTGTCTGAGATGATCACTAATCCTTTCTTTAAGTACTGGTTCCAACCATTTTAATCATTTACATATCTTTGAGGTGTGGTTTAGCTGTTAAGGCATATTATTTCATGATTGCAAACAAAAGGTCAGGTGTATCTCAAGGTACTTTCTCTCTAAGACGCAATTATATTGTATTGATTTGTTGGTATTTTTAGTATTCTAATTTAATCTGTCCTCTTTTTACAAAGCCATGCCTTCAGTTTGACTGATTAATCATGCTGTGAATAATTTGATCTTGTGTATGAATTAATACTCGTATAATTATTCCTGTGTTATTTTTCATGAATATGGATTAATGTATCAACATTTATACAAAAGATAGCTAAAAATAATTAAAGATAAATAGTAAGTACAACATATGTTTTTCATGGAAAATTATTCCTGTATTATTTTTCATGAATATGGATTTCTGTATTAAAATTTATATAAATTTATATCTAAAATGATAATGATAAATAGTATGTAGATATATATTTTCATGGAAAAGACATTTGTGGTTTTAATATTTTTACTAAGCTGCCTGAAAGAAGATGTCGGCGAAAAGGTATCCCGGGAAATCAATAGAGCGTCATCATTGTATGTATACACGATGGACAACCTTATATTTTTTCGCTGTATATGAGAACTTGGCTTGAGTTCCTAATTCAAAATCTCCACTCAAAACTGTTTGACTATTTAGCTATTAAAATGTCTTACTTTGAAAGGCAGTTATGATCTGGGAAGTTCTTAATGTCATGATTCTGACTCTCTTTGACGTTGTGTAGTCATTTTTGCATGCTTCTCAGAAAAAAAGCTTACCAAGTGTATGGAGAAGATAACAGGGAGACGAGCCATCAAAAACACTACAGGTCAAAAGAAAGAGGACGACTCTATTAAACCTAAAATTAGTCACAGTGTATCTCAAAGGTCAGGCAAGTAAAGAAAAGAAAACCGTTTATGGCCAAGAAAATTCCCAAGGCTATCTATCATACAGATTATCATGGGAGTTCATTTTTAAAAGTCAATG
Source organism: Pharyngocirrus eroticus (assembly GCA_033118115.1). Classification (NCBI taxonomy): domain Eukaryota; kingdom Metazoa; phylum Annelida; class Polychaeta; family Saccocirridae; genus Pharyngocirrus; species Pharyngocirrus eroticus. The sequence continues at coordinate 19,478 of JAVSBT010462097.1, forward strand.
TGATTTAGACATTGAACATGGACTAAGTGTGCCCTGCCTGTAGGGAAACCTAATAGTCTGTGGTACATGGAAAGAGGTCAAATGTGTAGTTACAGTAATGAAGATGGCTTGTTCTTAATTTGATCATTGGCCAGGTGTAAACTAATGTCTTTTTTGACTCTTATATAGCAAAGTTCAGTCCATTGTACGGAAATGGAAACATGGAGTTTCATGAGAAAGATACTTAATTAAAGGGAACGAGAAGGAGAGGGGGGGGGTTGACTTCTTGTGTGTGAAGCAGGTGTTATTGGACTTAGAGTTGTTGTAAAAACTAGGTTACGCCCTTGTATTCAGGTCATTTTATTGTTGTTGTTGTGAATCAGTCTAGATATCTATAAAATATGTAAAGCACTTTTTTTTACATATTTATTCCATTTTGGTAAAATTAGAAAATGATGGAGTTGTAGGAGATTGTATATTCCCATGCAAGCCTTACAAATCAAGTATGCATAGTGTTAGCTAATGTACCAACATCTCCTACACATCTCCATGCAAGATAATCCAGATTTGCATGAAACAAAGTCATTGATATGAATAACTAACCACTCCTACTTCTTCTGTCCTTTGATGTTGGAGTAAAAAATTCCTATTCATCATCAATATAGACTTTTGATCGTCATTTCTAGAGATGATCGTGTCTTGATAAACTTTTGCACCACCCTTTACTTAATGCACTTTTTAATTCTTAATGTAACGCCATGCACTGACATGTTTAGGTTGAATCCTATGAATGGTTATTGAGTCAGTGATAAGTCAGAGGGTACAATTCTCTGAATGAGTGAACCCATTGCATATGATATAGGAATTTCAATCATTTTTGATGGAATATCATAGAAAATCACTCAGAAGAAAAAGAAGAGGATTCTATGGAAGTCATCTGCAAGGCGTATAGACTTGAAATCAAGCCATGCTTTAACCAATGTTTTCTGCTTCATCACCTTTTCTTTACAATCTAAATATCATGTCACAAAAGCAGAAGGATCAAATTGAAAAAAAAAAAAGTTTGGGTGATGTAAAGCCTCACTGTAAGAGGTTTTGAGACGACTTCTTAAGAATCATTACAGATGGCTTCGGGACTATAATTCTATTTTGATGAATTTGGTTTTCAGCATCTAGAATTGACTATAGTATGTTACCATGAAATATTTTAAGCTTTAGAAGGTGTATACATAGATTTATCTCCTATGAAATTATATTAACACAATGACCTGACCTAGTTTCCAGGAGATGTTACTTGATTGGTGAAATATGACCTTGATGGAAGAATGATGTGATTTAATGGTGCAATATGAATTGTTTCATGATGTAGGGCACAGCTGTGAGAAGTAATGCAATGACAAGGTCATGCAGATTGCATGTTTGTCAAGGGAATTATCAACAATTGCTCTACTTCTGGTGGAATAAACCAATCTTGAAAAGAAACTTAAATGTAATTTTTCTGTCGTCAAACAACTTTAAAGTGAAAAAAAACACTCTACAGCAAATGGAACAATGACTGCATTGAAAGGGATCTTCTTCTGGTTTACACACTAGGTATTGATAAATGTAAATGATTAGCATTTCAAATGAGTTTTGATAAAATCCAAGAATAAAGAAAATCTGCAGATCAATGGTTTTTTTCTTATTTTTGTATAAAGAACCATATGAATGTATTATGTAAAGCCAATTCTTTTAAGAAAAGCCTTAGTGCCTCTAAAAACATTGTTATTCTCTTTTATGAATTTGCCTTCATTTGTAATCAAACTCGTTCATCATCTCATAGGCATCGGGAAAAGAATTGAAATAGAGATTGCAACAAATCCCAAATAGCAAATCTGTCTCCTATTGCCCCGAAAGCTTGAAGCTGTCTCTGTTGAAAGAGCTCAAGTCTTGTGTGTGTGTCAATTTTGTAAATTTTCTGCAAGCCAAATGACTTGTACACGGATAGAAAGCTATCCATCACGGGTTGTATTGGCTCTCATCTCTTCTATCCACAGTCTTGTTTTGACGTTATTTGATTCAAATAAGGCATTGTAACATTAACACATTCATCAACACCATCAGCATTGGAACT
>JAVSBT010462208.1:8883-23056 GCA_033118115.1 Pharyngocirrus eroticus
GGTTTCAACCCCCCCCCCCCCCCCCCCCCGCCTTGCCTCATGTCTTTTTCCTTTGGAAAGATATTTTGTCCTATAAATTCCTCTTCTTCGCCCAGGAAATGTTAAATGGGTACCAGAAACAATCTGGGAAAGTAACCTGTAATAGACTAACATCCTATCCAGGGGGAGTGAAAGCTCTCAGTCACCTGATGGGCCTCATTAGCTTTACTTTTTACAATAGAATCCCATGAATATAGGTTTTGTAATAACTCTGGAATACAGTTGTTTCATCAATATAACCATCCATGGAAATATGGCCACATTTTACCATATAGAAATGCTTTGATTACTGGGTGGGTGGTTAAAATAGTTTCATTGCAAACCTACCATTGGCCACACACCATAAGTGAATTTGAAAGTACCAAGATAAAGCATTATGTGATAAAGATTGATATTCACATAAAATACAACATTCCTTACTTGTGTACAAACATTTTGTTCTGGCCATGATTGTATCAAAAGGAATGAACGCTGATCACTAATTGACTAAATAACTTGTTATTGGAAGGCTTCCATGAAAGTCCTTCAGCAGTTTGTGATCCAGTGTACTCAGTGTATATGTTTATGGATCAAGAACATAAAACAGTTTTGCTCAAAAAAAGATATACAGTTATGGTTGGTTGTAACAAGGATCAAAGACCTTTAAATTAGTGGTGGTACAAAAATGCACACTACCCAAAGGTGCACATATATAATTCTTTCTGAATTAATCACTCGATTTGTGGCATTTCAACCCCTTTTGCCCTAAGCACTTCCTGTGGTTAGATTCACAAGCCAGACCTCAGGCTATATTTTATCATTGCATTATCTATTGGCGATGGCAATGTTAATTTTGTTGTGCTGATTCATATGTATATATATTTATATCTTTCATTAGTTTTGTTAACATTTGTTTTGCTAAAAAAATCTTAAAAGATATTAAAAAAGGATGATATTACTTATATTCGACTAGAGTAGAAACATACAATAAAAAGTTCAATATTTGATGGAAAAACGAATTCAAGTATCAAAAAGAACATTGGAATATTTGTAAACCTTAAAACTGATTTTCTTTATATATACGCTCTTCATTTCTACTTCAAATATGTAATTTCAAGCTTTGCTTCTATGCATTTTTTTCTCACAGTGGTAGAGCCCCCCAAAACAGAAAAAAAACAACCCAAAATGATTGATGTTGCTTTGTATTAGTTGACTAATCATTCATTGAATTCACAGCTATAGAAGGCTTTTTAACTGCTGTGATTTCAATTACCACAGTGTGTGTAAATAAATGATTGTCTTGTCACAACAAAATGGATTTTTTATTTTCACTATCCCCTGATTTGATATTGAAACATAGCGTTACACATTTTTAATCATTAAAACAAACCATTTAGAGCTGGGGGTACATTGTATATATGCTTATATGTCTGTGGTGATTGTATTTTATTGACAATTGATTGATTGATTGTTTCAGTGCAGAGATAAATTGAATTCAGTTTTTAGGGGGAATATCCTTTTGGTGTTTTGTATTGTTAATGTACTTTTCTTGGTACACTGCACAGTCCGAAGTGATATTTCAGTGAAAGCATTGCAACATCTGTGGTGATACTAAATTGTTTTGGTAGATTTGTTCATTCAACAAGAAGTAATTTCATAATATTTGTATTGTTTCTAAAGATAGTTTTTCTTAGAAATAGACTACCTAAAAAAGACAAAGATAAATGTAAAAAAAAATATTCTGGATATTCATATTTTACATGATGAAATGTCAAGGCAAGATCTAATCCCTTTTCATCTCTGTATGTAAAGTATTTTTTCAAAAGTTAAACAGTGACAGGATTAGATGCATTAATATTCTATAATTTGGAAAATATCTCGTTCAAAGATGTTGTCTGAATTATACAATCCATCATATCTCACCTGAATCTTGTCTCTATTCAAATTCTGTAAAGGATATGACAGCCAGATCAGGCTATAGTTTAAAAAAAGCCCAAAGATCATTCTGCCTCATTGCACCATCAGTCAGAATGGGTGTGTAGCAACCATACATGCCAAAAAACCTCTATAATTCTGTGTATATATTTTTTTTTTGCACAAGTACTGACCCAATCCAAGGTTTGGCTTTTCACCACTTGTATGATTAATTAGAACCTTGCTGTACTTTTGTTCGTTTTTGTTCCACTAACCTTTTAGTCTATACTTTATATTAATGAGCCAATAAGGAAACACAACTTGGAAGATGCATAGGTCCAAATCTAAGATATTTTGATATTTTTTTTTTTTTTTTTATATAGACAACATGACTCTTATTGATTTAATGTTTAAAGTAGATGAAATTTGTCAGTCTTCAAAGTGTCACAAATATGAGTTGAAGTAAAACATTGTAACAAAGGTGTAGGGTGGTAAATTATATTACTCTGCTTAAAAAGTTTAACGTTTCTGAAGTTTATGTTATAAATTAGGGAGTATCATATGAATTTGAAGAAAAAGACCAGTTCTTGTTTCATAGGCAAATTTCCAAAGAATTTTTATCTCAAAAGAGATATGGCTAGGCAGGATGAAATATATGCTCTTGTTCTTTTCAGTAGCCACTTAAAAGGTAGAAGAATACTTCATGTCTTTCTCTTTTTTTTTCTCTTGAATTCTTGCCGCAGTGAAGTATCCCAAACAAATGCTAAATGGCTGTACATGAATCATCTCTTTCCTTAGTTTTTCATGAACAGTTTTCTTAGTGGGAGACTGTTTACACATTTTGTGTAAGCTAACATTCATTTTTACAAAATCATTTATTTACGCCTTCATGAAATCAAACAGTGATATTGTCACCTTTTTTGTTTAATTGCATGCTCATTCCATTGGTAAAAGCTACTTGCCCAATATCTTATATTTATAAACGTAGTCTTAAGCAAGAACTGAAATCTCTCCTAATACAAACTTTGTTTTTTAATATTTGTAAGTGCTTCATTTTTTCGTGGATCAAATGTGATTGGTTCTGTCACCATTTCCATTCAAGTGAAAAACGTTAGACTAAATCTATCATAGTGGTTAACATGTAACAAGTCACTTTAAATGACAATGTTGCATTTGTTTTTTGTAAAAAATCCAATTCCATAGATTGAATCAAATCACAACTCATGCAAACATCCTTTTATTATGATTTTTTTTGTTTCACATTTGATGATTTGAATAAATGAAAAAATGTATCAGGAAATTTAAGTTCATTTAAGTGCACAATGAATTGTGTTGTGTCACTTTTGGCACTTGAACTTCAAAACTCATGTTAGTATGTCATAACATTGAACGAATCTGATGAAATGTGAAAGAAGCATGTGATATTTCTATCCTCAGTTTCAATGTTGTAGATTGGGTGTAATAATAATGATATTTAATAATATAATACTGATAGTCTGCTCCTCTGGTTCGGTGTCTAAATTGATCACTGCATTGGTATATTACAGAAGAGCAAGAATGCTGATAATACACAATAAAAGTTGTTTGTGAAACATTAATCCCATTTTGATGTGTAAATATAGTGTGGGCTCAACTTGTTTCAGAAACATGTTTCTAAAATGTTTTAGAGATACACATATCATGTCTAGATTACAAAGCTCAATTTAATTTATTTTTTCTATTTCACCTTTCAGAACAATGTGATAGTGTGGTCAAAACCTTCACCTGACTGGAGTGGGGCATTGTAAGTATAGTCTTTTATTTGGATTATTTACTGTGAGTTTTTTAGCAATTTTTTTCACAAAAAGGAAAAGGACTCATCATGATTTTAATTACTTTAAACAATTATTACATGAGTTTAGATAAGTAAAGAAATAAAACAGTACTCAAAAAATATTACAAATTTACATATTAGTGAAAGAGATGAATGAAAGAATTGAATGAGTGGTTGATTGGATGAATGGATAGATAGAGGGATGAATTGATGAGTGGATGGATGGATGGATGGATGGATGGGGTTGAGTTTATATTCACAAACAATTAGAATGCCCAATCCCAATCCCAAAGAATAGGTAAATCCCAAATCCCAAGAAATTAAATCTGAAAATCCCAAGTCCCAAACAATTAAAAAGGCCAAATCCCAAGACCCAAGGAACCCCTCCCCTCCCCTCTAATATGATACAACCAACCAATATTTGTTGATATAACAGCAGCTCCCTCAAGAATCTAAGACATCATAAGAAATCGTACTACATAAATGTTCTATGACCATATAGGTTCAAATCAAATTGAGTGCAAAGCAGTCATTTACATGCATTTTTTTTCTTTGCACTCAGTGTCTTAAAAACCTTTGATAAAAAAATCTGTGATAATTTTCAGCACCTTAGATTATCAGTCCGCCTACATAAATGATCAGAGGAAATTAGCACCTAGATAATCCATAAAAAGGTACTAGTGTCAGACATACCAAGAATTTTGCCAAGAAAACAAACAAACCTTAAAGTTTGTTTTAGGAGTGAGATAATAATGATGTTAGGGACACTGAAAGTAGAAGAAAGTCAGTCATATATCATAAAAATATTAGAATATTATCAGTATAAGTTTCATGAAATATGCATTTACTACAATTTGTTTTAAATTGTAAAGTTTTCAGAAGTTTGAAACACATATCCATGATTACATAGACATATAGTGTATTCTGTATTTCTTTTACAAATACATTTTGTTCTTCCCCTTGAATATATTGTATTTTCATTTATGAAATCGAAGCTGTAGGTGTAGAATATATCTAAAACTATTATTACTTTGAAGAAAATCTTTAACGTTTTCTCCTACCCACATATAAAGATAATTGAATAGTTCCTTATTCATTACATAACAGAAGAAAAGAACACCTCATTTGAATATATTGTATATCTTGCATCTGTCATATAGAATAGACAGACATTTGACCCTTGCTTTTGGCCAATCCTAAAACATTCTAGGAATGACCCCCCCCCTCCTCCCTCCTCTTTGAAGTGTTTCATTTGGAAATGTTGGTTGCCATTACCAGATTGGATTTACAAAAGGGTTGATACTATAGTTATACGGGACCATAATATGAATTTCATCCATTTAAAATTTCACTTAATCAACCCCCCCCAAAAAATACTTTTTTTAGAAAAAATAAAATAAAAAATAACCATTTGCATGCACACCTGGAAATTTAAGATCTTGCAAGACTATATATTGAATAGACTAATACATTATAGGTATCTTAACTTAAAAAAAAAAAAATGATCTCACTCAAGTATCCAAGAGGCAACATTCCGATCTCAAACCTAGGTGATAAAACACCATTAAAGCAAATTCAAAAGGCTGGAGGTATACCAATCATTCATTTTTTCTTCCGCTTTTAATCTTGTTGATGCCAGCATTCAATTGGGCTTATCTAATTGATGTTGAAGGTAAAAAAGTACTCTGATAGTCTTGTCTTGTTTTCTGTGATAGACACTGTCAGTTTTTTGGTGGATCCATTGATAAGGGTGGTCTGCAGATATAGACTGTTACTGTAAAACTTTGAAATTTTGAAGAAATTGATGGGTTAAAACTGAATTTAGTAAAGCTTTTTCAGGTTGAGTCTGAGGAAAACATGACTATCAACCGTTACAACTTTTGAATGTACAGTTTATATGCAAAAAGAAATATTCGTTGAAACATTCTGCTAGCTATTGATATAAATTGAACTTCCAGGAAATAACATAGGCACTCCAAAATCATGCATCATCCTTTTTAAAAAATTGGGGTTTAAATGGTACTTTATCCACAACAAATTCTGTAGAATTTGATGAAAGTTGTGAGTTATTAAACAATATAATTATTGTACAAAAACAGATAGTTGGTTGAGAACTGGAGATGATAATGGAAGTATCAGAAATGAATCTAGGAGTTGATTCCCTTACTTTTGAACATTTTTTTACATATTTCATTAAATCATCTAAGTTGCCTTTTTTGAATAATTTTTTTTCATTACAAAATACACTACAGTAACTTATGAAATTGATTTTGATTTTTAGATATTTCAAAGCAGCATTTAGGTAGACACTTTATTGTGAAAGAGCAAAATTTCACTGCTCTTGAAAAATTCCAGTCTTCTTCTATTACAGTCTGGTTACTCCCAAAAGTTCCCAGCAAAAGTAATTAACAAATCGTTTGTCAGTTAGTATTTGAACATGCAAATGTAGGCTCTACGTTTAAGCGTAGATGCAAAATCCCAAATTTCAGACAATACTTAATTCAAGCTGAAGAAGGAATCTTTGTACTTAGATACCTTTTGGTTTGAAGCTGGTACTGAGAGTAGTCTGATTTGGATGGTTTATTCCAAAATGCCAAAGTTTCGGCCTTTATGCACTTTTTAACAAATAAATACAAAAAAATATATATGCTTTCCTTGTCGTTTTGAAGGGTTTTTAATTTATAAATTACATGCCCCCTATGTTTTGATAGGTTATATTTTGTGAGTTGATTTATAGTAAACTTTTTTGTTTGAAAATTTCAACGTTGATATCAAACTGAAAGGTTTTCACGAGAAACATTATTCACAAAAGTTAAAGTACTTAGAATAACACTAACTTATTTTGAGAAAATGAAAGGTATGTGGTTTTCCTTGAACCTTGTCCTATATTGTGTTAAATTCACCTTGTAAGCAGTAGAAGAAAGAAAGAAATATAGTATAAAACTGCTTTTGGTTGTGTATCTTGGAATAAACGTCAAACCTGTATTTCTTAAATTTAATAATTGATCCACTTTGAATAACTCAAATTGATTACATCTTCATTATAATATATATTAAGTATTACTTATTGTAATGTGTTAAAATTCCTCCTTTTTTGGCTCTGGTGTTGTAAAACAGGGAAAAAAATTACTTTTGATTCCATATCTACTAACATTGTAATCAGTAAATGAACTAAAGTTTACTTGGATGTGTATCTATTTGTTTTAAGATTATTCACATCAACATCTTGGTGCCATGTCTTTCATTGTAACAGCCTGTTGCACTCCATGTTCTGGCAAAAAAATGATTGCCCTTTGACATAATAGCACAACTTGTCATGTTTTTCTTGTGCAATATATTCTCTTTTGTTGTTGTCTTATTGTTTATCTTTGAGATGGTTAAAAAAACTGTTTTTTGAAAAGCTTTCTAGAACTGGCGGTACTAGTCTTCAATCTCTACAGGAACTGATGGACTCAAGATGTAAAATGTTGATATTGTTTTGTTTGTTTCACATGACTTTTCCCAGATACAGTGTAGTTTAGTTTTGAATATGTAACAAATGGTAAAAGATGCTATAAAAGATTGTGGTCCAAGTAGAAGTGATTACAGTACTTACAACTATGATCATCAGGGAGATTTATGTACAAGATACATGATGGAACTATGAATTGGACCAAGAGCCTATTTCTAAGTGTTCCTGGTTAGAATGTGGTCCTCTTAGTGTGATGGCCCCTAAGTGATCCTAGCTGGAAAGTGGCCCTCTTGGTATGGTGGTGGTAGCCTCTAAAAGAGGTCTGACTGTAAAATGACTTCATGAGACTCTTTGCTCTTTTTTATTTTAAATTTTGGAATACTTCGGAAATAAAAATTCATAATTCTTTTTTTGTCACTTACATTCATATCTGCAGATCTATATTTTGGCTATTTATAAGGCAAATCATATTCAGTCAATCTCTCATCCATCCAGCTTTACATAACTATGATTTTGTTTCCACAAGGAATCTTAATATTTAAAAAAATCAGATCTATTCTACAGTACCAGGAACGTGTGACAAAAAAACAGAAATTCATCTCACTCAATTAAATCCAAGTATTATTCTTCTAAAGTAAAAAGTACATTGACAAATTTGTGGAAGGGGTATTCATACATGCATGAAAATGGGACGCTATAAAAATATTGAAAATGTGTGATTTGATAAAAAAACTATAAGCCTAGAAGGAATATCTGTAGGTGGACTAAAGCTTTTGGTTTACAGAGTCAATAAGACTGAATTTCTTTTGAGAATTATTTGTACTTGGTGCCTGATTTTGTCAGAGGACATTGTGACTAAGAAAGCCATTTATTTTTTTGCCCCTCTTTAACATGTAAAATATTTGATGACTCAGATTGGATTGAATTGAATGGTTGACTTGATCCTTCAATCTAAGTACCCATGAGGTTAAGGTGAACTGTCCCCAAGTTTTAGGACTGTGTAAATTCTAGGAGATGCATTCGCAGATTTAAAAAAATGTGAAAGTTATAGGACAATTTGAGAATAATTACAGAAACACAGTGTCCTTCCACTTCAGGACATTTTTATGCAATCAATTTCCTAGGGTACATTTGCATTAATCACTGCTCTTGTGGGATAACTTTATTTTTAAAGAATGGTGACATTTTTAGGGAAAGGTGATGTACGATTCCTTCTGATATGGGAGTACTTTAGGTTCATGTAATCTCAGAATTTTCTATTATCAAAACCGGAATCTTTGCTGAGGCCAAGATGTTGAGATAAATTTGACGATGAGCCATTTGACAGTGAGCAATGAATCCATGAAGTTTGTGTTTTTTTTACCAAAATTCAAAACAAAAGGTCAATGTAGTGCATGTTGTTCCTCAATTAATTTCTAGGAATGACTAATTTTGTTGAAACAAGGAATTCTGTGATGATACAGTTAGAACTTCCATCTTGCAATGTCTTCATAGTAGAGGAGATAAGTTTCAGTTTATGGTTTGTAAAAGAATTGTGCTAAAATTATTGGTGACAACAAGACATTTATCAAATAACAAGGAAACAAACTGTCAAGTGAAATAACCAACCAGAGGTTGATATTGCCTAGAATTTTAGTAAATCGTTTGATTCTTTGGATTCTGCTGTAACCATGCGCTCTGATACATTCAACTTTAAACTAAATCAAAGTAATTTAACCTGATTATTCATGTGACTTTTGTGTATTGCACATGTAAAGAACAGTCAGATATTTATTCCTTTTCACACATTACTGCTTCAGATCAATGGAATATTCAACCACATGCTTTCCTCCCTTGATTTCAAGTTTCATGTTCTGTTTTAATTTTTATCTTCTAAACAGTTTAAAAATGAAAAAAAAACCCGGTAGATTCATTCGTTGTGTATACATGCATGGGACAGCAACGAGCAGTACATTTGTAGGAATGCTTTTAAAAAACGAACAAAAAAAGACTTCTCAATCTTGACAAATTGTATTCTGTGCCGATTTCATTTTCGCTAATGTTGACGCCTCTTGTTTCAAAAACGATCATTCACACTTACAGCCATACAAACTTGAAATGCAATCAGGCCTTCAGACACCCCTAAATCTTCCCATTTTTGGATTAAAATGTTAATGTTCTCTCATGGGCCAAATAAGCACAGCTTCAGCCCATACACTATGGTGCTTCATTAAAACCACAAGGCCAAGCATATGGGATTCTTGTTTCCCCATTCAGAATATACAGATGAATGGATTGTTTTCAACATTATATCTCTTTTGTATTATGTATCATATTTTTGTATTTGTTTTATGGACCTCTGCATCAGCAGTTGAGTCTGAAATAAAGTTTTGAATTGAATTGAATTGAATATATGGTTTGTTTTACATGCCAGGTGACAATTTCTTTGACATGGGGCCTCAGTTTTCTGTCCCTTTCCGAATTACATATTAATAAAATAATGCCCAGTGGACATTAGAGGAAAATATTTTATTTTTTAAAATTCATTAATTTGTTTTTTTCCTTCATTTCAACAATGTTTCAACCATATGTATTCATTTGCTTGACCTCCTCTCTGTACATACCATAGAATCAGGAGAGTATAAATAATAAATATCAAGAAACATACATTTAACTTAGTCCAGAGAGTCCGAATTTGTTTTATGTAAATAAAGACTAAGAACATAAGGGAGAAAGAAACAAAATCTTCTTGTTTCCCTAAAAAAGCTATAGATTTTCATGGATGAATAAGGATGCCTCTAGAGCTGACTCTACCAAATTGAGTCGTCAAGAGGAATGATACAAAGAGTGGGTCCCCAGAGAGCCATAACTTGTACCCCTTGTATAAAGGTTTACGCGTGATTCATATCAAGTAGAAATCAGGCGTCTCTTAAACCATTAGGACTGGGTCTTCTAAGGTCAGAGAGGTTTTAATGATAATTAGTCTGTAAGTCTGATTGTTGTTTGATTATTCAAAGAAATTACACAGTCAAATTAAAGACTTTAGCCGTAAAGATAGACAACCTTACAATTCAGCAAAAATTACATGGAAAGTATGGCGTTGGCTAGACCCAAATGTCCCAAAAGACATGTATAACAACTAAAAAAAAGAGGGAATGGAGGCATTGCTATTTATGAGAGCTGAGGGTTCACCTGATTTCAACATTCAATAGATGACGCAAATACTTGTATATATGTTCTTTTTATAGGTCATACCATTGGCATCAGATTTCTGATGTTTTCATAGAATGTTGAAATAAATGTTAAAAAAGCATAATCAGCAAATAGAGACTATTGGAAATTTTACATCTAGTGGGACTTCACCACCCACACTTATGTGTATAGAAGTCTATTTGCATGGCCTTTCTTATATGGCATTATAGGGCCTTGATGCTGTTTACTAAGAAATAAATCATCGATGATATTCCTATAAATGACTCAAAGCAAACTGAAACCTTTTTAGTAGGTTTTGATTGACTAAATCATATAAAAAGATAAATTTGGCCATGTTTCAGCATCTATATAGAGACAGGTAGCCTTATGGATAAGATTGTGAACGGTATCAAAGGGATCCTTGGTTCAATCCAATGCAAAGGCATCAAGTGTGGGCCCTTGAACAAATCTTTTCTCTGTATTACATCAGTGTTCCCTACTGTGAAATGAGGTTTTGAGTACTGTATGGTGTGTCCTCTTTAATCTAAATTGCCTCAGTGTTCCCTGCTGGAAAATAAGGCATTGGGCACTGCACAGTGGCAACTGTTTAATTCTGTAAAAAGAATTTCAGATGTGCAATGTATTATTTGACAATAAAGATTTATAACCATATTTATTATCATCTTCACCATTGGTTAATTGGCAAAAGGTTGAGCTAATTGAAAAGTCCAGTCTTCATTAAGATATTTGTCTGGAAGAGATATTTATTCCCTCCTTAGGCCAATTTTAAGGGTTGTTGAAGGTTGTTTTTTTATCAAGAAATTCCTAGAAAAACTTTTTGCGTAATATAAGGTTGGAATAGAGATAAGGTGATTTAAAGGCCCATTTCAATTTAGATAAACAGCAAACATAAAAACTGAACTCGTCAAAGACAAGATACCTGGCTTTTAAATAATCAGACTGTGATAGGGCAGTATGGCGCAGGTATCAATAACCCTTCTATGATTATGGCTTCTAGGAAAGCTTCCAGGAAATTAAGATGAAGTAATGGGCCTATAAAGTCTTGACACATTTTGGAGCCTGACTGTCCTACCAAATAAGGCTATCGTATATGGGTAGTGCACTTGTTATTTACTAAAATAGGACAGGAAGGAGTTTAATTTTCCTGATACATTTGTGGGGCAAATCAGGCTGTGTGATGAGAATTGTGATTGATGAAGACGATGATGATCAAGGCGAACATGGCAACAAAATATGATCAACATAAACATCCTTTTTTCAAGAATAGTGATACAAATATGAAAATAATTTTCTTAATGGAATATGACAGCAAGTAACACCTTATGAATGCTTATTCGAATAACAAGTTGTAACCTTGAAATAAAACCTGATCATTTTTCTTTTTCAATTAATTTCAGATACAAAGCAGAAAGCATAGTAAATTGTGAAGCTGAAACAGTGTTCTCTTACATTGACCCTGACCCAGAAGGACCTAGAAGTAAATGGGACAAAGCTATAAAAAATCTAGAAGTTGTAGAAAGATTAGAAAAGGTGAGTGCATGATCAATATGAAAAAAATCACGACATTTTTATTCAGTAGTTTAATCACTTGTCCGTATTGTTTTGTTAGAAATTCAATTTTCAATTTAATGAGGTTGTCTTAAAATATCAAGTCCAATATATACATGTACCTTTAGTGTACTTGTACAATCAATTGATAAATCAATCAACCAATCAATCAATAAATCAATAAATCAATCAATCAATCTATCTATCTATTGATCAATCAATCAATCAATCAATCAATCAGTCAATCAATCAATCAATCAACCACTCAGTTCATTGATTTATTCATCAGTCCTCTATGTGATTTCATGAAAATGATTCTCATTTCATTATTACGTGTATGTCAAATGAATGGTCCCTTAGATCTTCTTGCCATTTCAAGTTAATTATGTCCTGTTTTCTTAATATCAAAACCCTCTTACCAAAAACTTAAAAACATTTCCATTAGATTATGGCATCCTTTATAATTATAGACTTTGTCCATTTTCTGAACTTTAGTCATAAAGACCTTTTGGCATAACAGGTTTTATCAGCAAACTATGTCATAGATTTCTAATATTTACAGGAAATGTAGTTCCTGAGAAGCCTTAAACAATCTACTTCCTTTTGTAGCCTTCTTAAGACAAAAAAAGACGACATGCAAAATATTTGCCACTAATAGAAATTATGGCTGTAAATTTATGTAAGGTGTTGCAGTTTGTGTAACATTTACTTTTGCTTGACAAACAATGCAAAATAATGAGAGCTCATTTTGTAAAGGATCATAATCAGGTCTCTATGCTTAGAAGAGTATTTCAGAACTGCAAGAACGCATTTTTTTTAATTAAAATAATCGGAAACATGAATTTGCAATATATACTTACCAAATGACCAGTTTGTGATGGATCAATCATGAGATAATTGAGGAAATCTAAGTGTGACATTTACTATAATCCTTTGTCCTTAATTTAAAAAAATACATGAATTTCTTTGGAAAATTATAATCTTTTGAATTGTTCTAAAATTGAAGTAAAAATAAGAAGAGCTTTCTACTGATGTGGCAAAATAAAACATAATATACACCCCATATCTATACAGTAAGATTCTAGATACAGAGGTCACTCAATCTTCCACCAATTAACATTTTCATTTGTTGAAAAAGATTCCTAGTTTGTTTGTATGAAAAAGAGAAAATTAATTGTTTTGATTCAAAGGTAACATTCAAGTTTTGGAGGAAGACTGCCAGACTCCCATAAAAATGTAATAATTCTTTATTTGAAATAGGTGTCTTCAGACTTGTTGATTAGTAATAACAAGAAACTGAAGCGTTTTGTTTGATTTATTGCATTTTTATTAGGCATTACAACATAAATTCTTATGAATTACTAGGTACATTACAGTCAATCAGTGCAAGCTACTCTGGATTCAATATTTATGACTAATTATAAAATCCCAACTCATTGCATTGCAATTTCAATTTTTTTGTAGACCAGACTCTTTTTGTCAGAAGATCAATATTTTTACCCCTTGTTCACTAATGTGTGAGGGTTTTCACCTTTCTTTTGCCAAGAATTTGTTGATTAACAAAACAACTAAAATATATCACATTAAACCTAATCTATAATTGTGCTCTATATCTTGCATCAGACAACATGTTGTAAAGCTCTCCCATGAAGCACACTAACATACGTTTATCACTTGTAAAGTTATATGTTTTAAAAATAGCACCACATTGTGATCAAAACCCCCTTAGAGTAATTATTTGATAAAACAATGGGTCATCATAACTGCATTCCTGCAGGACAGGGACCACCAGATGATCCATAAGGTTCCCAAGATAGTGGCCATTGATGGTCTATACTGGACAGTAGATTTGTTTCTTCACCTACCCATTGTATGAAGAAATGTCTATAGTGGGGGCAAAAGAATGAATGTCTATATTTCTGTGTCTGCTAGAGAAGAGGGGGTGGGGTATACTGTCTCAACAACCAGAAGCTGGTGGTTGTATGGATTACCTGGTGGCTCCAGCTAACATGGATGCCATAATGTTGACCCCTGGTTTTAATCTAATGTCTCATTCCATTGACCTACATAAAGAAAAAAAAGGGAGCGATTAAGCTATTGACCCTTATGAAGCAAAACGTCAATATTTCCCCACCCAAACCCCCGACGCTCTTAAGAGGGTTTTTTTTGATGGGGATATTAATAAAAAAATAGGGGCATGGCATTTTTTGGGGGAAAAATAAAATTTTGAAAAATAT
>JAVSBT010462319.1:0-11601 GCA_033118115.1 Pharyngocirrus eroticus
CCCCCCCCCCGTATGATAGCGTCAAATGACGACATAAGTGAACACTTGTTCATCTATTTCGTCACTTGTTCATCTATGTCGTCATACGACGCTATCAAAACGGGGGGGGGGGGTCATCAGTGTTACTTCTTGTTCGAATAAGCTTATAGTTTCAAGTTTCTTAACTTGTCCGAAATAGCCTAGTGGCTACGCTGTGTGGTCGTCACTCAGGCGGCCTGGTTTCAAATCCCAGACTGACGATTTTTTTTTATCATTTTTAAATTATCCCCCAATTTGGATTTCTGTCAAAAAATGGGATAAAAAAAAAAATAGCCAGCAAAAAAATTGTTCCTAAATTACTTTGTAGATATCAAACATTAAAATAAAATATTAAAATAAGGATGTTAGATCAGTGCAAGTTCTACTTTAATTCAACTAGTGCGCCTTAGTTTAATACGTGATCACTGAAGTGTGAAGAAATAACTTTTGCATTCTTCACATTTAAAGACACATACTATATCCACTGTCACTTAAGTTGTGTCGATTTTTGTGCCTGAATATAAACATCCTACCATGCCATTCTGAATTTGGAAAAGATACAAAATTGAATGCCTCGATGCAGTACCAGAACCATGATGTGAATGGCCAAACCTAATCCATTGAAATTATCGATCTATACCTCCCTAGCCTAGGACCTCAGAAATAAGGGCCCAGTTTATATACAATGTATACACTATAGCTATGTATATACTAAAAGTAAAACCCCTTAATGAGACCACCTCTATATTCAGACCCCTATAGTTGCAAACCTAGTTTAAAATGAGGTCCTAAGATATATATGTTTGATCTATGATATTTTATCTTCTTTTTTTTTCAATATGCATAAATGTGTTCTTGGTTTTAGGTCCAGTTCCGAACTGAGCAACTCAGCAGTCTCCTGATATGAGTCATATTTCTGAGTCAGGAGATCTGTGCGTCTTTGAATTTCGCAACACAACAGGATATGCTGCTGAAGCAGAAATACAAATAGGTCCAAATAGTATCGTTATTGATTTCTGTAAAATTGTACCAGGCAGCTGTGTAGATTCATGAATTATCATCTTATCATGTATTGGCAATGGCGAAAAACAACAATATAAGCCCAAGTTCTAATAATCAGGCTGAAATCTAACCATAGAATTAGAAAAGCTCTGATTTTCAAAATAGTTAACCAGCATGTAGATCGTCTTCTGCTACGTCTTATGTCGGTGTCTTTAAGATTGACTAAATAATGAGGTCAATAGCGCTGTAAGTTATAAGCCAAGGGATGAAGAAGGTATATCAAAACTGGATTTGAGCACAAACTCTTCGGGTGTGACATAATTATGCAGCACAAAATTTGTTGATTTTATTAGTTTTGTCACCAATGAGAGAGAAAACTTTAATTTGACAATTTGACTACATACATATTGAAGACATGTTTTTAAGGACATACATTTAAAGTGTATCGCCCACGGGGAACATAACCTCAGCATAATATACATCAACATTCAGGTAAGTTGTGAACTTACTATACACTGACTGTATGTGTAAACAGTAATTTGAACAGATTAAAATCAAAGTAGTTTCTGTTTCTTTCTTCTTTAAAAGGTTTTCAATCAATCAGTAGCTTACCTTTGATATTATTAGGTTGAATTTTGACTCCACGGGTATATAGAATACGATAGTCACTTATAAGTTATAGTTAACTAGATATACTATTGCAAAGTATATTATTTATAACTTGAACAAATGAGTAGCTTCATATATACAATGTGTTGGTTTAATATTTAAAAAATTAAAGCATGTAGGATTGACTAGCTGTTTTATAAGAAATGTAATTGAACAAAATAATCTTTCAACAGGGTTGTATATGCTATTTCATGATGAATGAATGTTGTTCTGTACCAAACTTTGCTCCAATTAAGGAAGTTATATATACACGTATAAAAAGCCCTACTTCCCCCATTTAATAGGTCAACTTTTCAACCCCCTCTAAAAAGACCCTGAAGATATTGAGTTGATTATTGATATAAATGATATATAGAATATAGTATACATATTGTGCTGCATGTTAGTTTTGTCTTCACCTCATTGAAATAAGTTAAAGAACACACATGAATGAACACTCATCTAAGGGGTCACCTAAGGATACTATTCTAATAACTTGATAAAAAACCCGATATTGATTACATATATGAAATCCAGATTTTCATCAAAAAAGAAAATGAACCAATAAGGAGAAACGCCTCTTTAACACATTTAGCTGATGCTTTTTTGCAATTTTATTACAAGCATACCAACTACTATGATTGGAACGTTATAGTAAATGTCAACTATTTATCAACATATTTAGAACAACAACAGTCAGTGGTGGGGATGATATGATAATTATCAAAAGTATGAAACAGCAAATTGATTTTGGCACCAGACTGGTGGACCAAACTGTTTTAGTCTAATGTCAAAGCACTATCCACTCCTGTAGAAATTAATTCTTTTCTTAATAAACATGTTATACGGTCTAGTGGCCAAAAATATCTGAATCAACCACTGATGAAATAGATGAGGTAAATGCATGAATGGCTGAGCTGATTCTTCTTGTTTCTTAATTTTTTTCTGATGTATTTTGTTTTGTTTTTCTTTAGGATCATGAATAGAAGAAGATCATCTACAGGTTCTAGGTCACATGCTTCTTACCTTGATAATATAAGCAATGGGTTGTCAACTCGTCAGACAATCATTAAAAATGCCATTGTAGCTATCCCTTACCTGGACCCCCCAGACAAACTCTATAAGGTCAAAAGTCACCTCAGTGCAGCAGCAGATGTAGAGTTCCTCCCAGAAAATCATCTAGTAGTAGCAGACCCAGTTGGAGGGCATGTGGTTATTTTTGATGAAGAAGGAGTATTTGTTAAGAAATTAGCAAAAGGGGTGAGACCATTTGGTGTTGGAGCAAACAGAGGGGGAATGATTGCTTTTACAGATTCAAGGACAGGGAAAGATAGGCTTGTCCATATTTACCCACCAGACCAAGATGATTTGGGCGAGAACACATGGGGACAGGACCTGGCTTGGAAACCAAGAGGACTAGCTGTCAGTAATAGGGGACAGTTGATTATTACAGACATCTATCCTGAAAAACATGATGTTGGACTCTATAGTTTAGATGGTCGAGAAATTTTGAAATTCAACAAAAATCTAAAGGAGAAATTTAGCAGTCCTCTGTATGTGACCATGGATATTTTTGATAGAGTTGTGGTGTCGGATAGAAATAATCATAAAATCAAGATTTTTGATGATAGATCGGGACAATTTATCAGTGAGTTTGGAACTAAAGAGGATGAAAAGTTACATTTACCAAGGGGAGTTTGTACAGACGTACAAGGGAATATCATAGTAGCAGATGCAGGTAATCAAAGAGTTGCCCTCTTCTCACCAGAGGGAAAATTTATTCAGAACTTATTAACCTCAGACAGGGATAGACTAACTTATCCTTTTGGAGTTTCCTGTACCAGACGGGGCCAGCTTGCTGTCTCCCAGCACTCAGGATTAAGTCAGGACTTTCGGAAGTTACGCTTGTATCAAATATTTGATAATGTAGCACCCAGCACAGTCTTTGAGATGGATGAAGATTGAGACTAAATGAGGTCCGTAACTCTGTCGACATAATTTGTTTACAAAGTTAAATGCAGGGATAAAAAGAGGGATATTCTTGTAGGTCTGAAGCTAACAGATGCTGATTGTTAGTGTATTGTATATAATTAAGGGAGAACATTTTTCCGTACCCAGCTTCCCAGTTTTTTTTGTACATATGCCTATAATGTAAATGGGATGGAATAATTGATTCCTAGGTGTTGGAATGAGTTCTGAGTCACTATTGGACTAAGTTCTACTTCTAGTTACAGATTGAGTTCTCAGTATTGGTCTGAGTCCCTGTGTGGACAGTAGATTTCATACCAACAGGTCTTTTGAAAAAAAATGTCTCCTGTTTGTTCCTGAAATGATTTAGCTACCTGTGCATAGATTCACTTCTGCATATAACTTTCTGTTGCATGCAGTGATGGATTTAGAATATTTTGGGTAGGGGACCAAATAGCCTGTTTATTAAGAAAATTATTTATTTCTAAAGGTCTGGATAACACTTTAACATTGGGTTAAAACAGCCAAGTCTACTGCTCCGGTCCTGGATTAGTACCTTAAACATGTTTAAATTGAGTGTAACCAACTAACCATGGTAACACAATAAAAATTAGGTGAAAGTTGCAAATATGCCATGAAATTGTCAAATTTTATGATATTGTGACAAGCGATGGCTGGCATAACCAGTTGTAAATAACAATAATCAGATTGATTTTTTAAAATAATTATCACATATACAGTTGTCCTCAAATGAATGGAAACTAACCAGCTAGTGACTGGTAGATTCTGAAGAATATAAAATGAGGGTTATCTTCTTATAGATGCAGGTGAAATAAAAACATTGTCAGAGAAATATGTAACAGCATATATATTGATGTTTGGTTTAGATGTATGGGGGATTTTTTTGGCACTGTAATCAGTGTGATATATTCAATTCATTATAATATAATGTCAATGTAAAATGTGCAGATAAATTGTTATTAATGTATTAACAGAATTTCATATGATTGTGATATGTGTTATCTATATGACTTTATACTTTTGAATATTCAATCTATATGCAAATACCCTGGAGCACACTCATAAAAGAAAGAAGACTTAATGGATAGGGCATATGCTTAGATTTCCATCTTCTTCCCCTCTAAAAATTGCCCTAACTGAGTTTGCAAAGCCTATGAGATTACCAATACTGAGTAGGCAGGCCAAAATTTTCATGGCTAGAACAATTCAAGAAAGGCCTTTAGTTATAGAGCTAGTTGTTGGTGAAGGTGAAGCTTTTGAATGTGCCAAAGATAAAAAGAATGGAAAATTAGAGGGCGCTGTGCCATGTCAGAAGATTGACTTACAGCACCATATAATGCCAATTTATTATTTGTCTTAAATTTGTTATGTTCCATCCTATAAAAATGAGAATAATAACTATGTATCATTATAGATATAAGGTTTACAAAACTGTCTTGTTTCTGACATTTATATGACATTTTATATATTTTATTGGATTTTATGAGATGAAAGTAAAGAGATTTTGTAACATGATATGAATTGATATTATGTTGAATTGAAACTTGATAGTACTTCAAGTCGTAGGTGTATCATACATGTATATAGATCTATTAAGTGTCTTCACTACAAGTACCTGTAGATATATGTCTATAGTTTTTTTGGCTTGTATAGCTATGATTGTTGAAAATATAGCAACAGATTTGTACTTGGTGTTTTAAAAGTCCATCAAAGCAAAATAAAATAAAATATCCTATGGAAAATGCACACAGAATTACAATAGTGTTAAGAAAATTTAATCTGTGATGGTTAATGATTGTATAGGGCCTAGTTGCATAATACTGTACAAACAGTCATGTTTCAAACTTTTTAAAACAGCTGCCATATTGACAAATGAACTTTAAGGGATAGGAAAAACAAACATATTTTATTACTCAGGTTTTAGTAAGCTTTTTCATAAACAAATAATGAGTCGAGTTATGGTATACTAAAAGTGTCCGTACACACCTATTGCTGTTCTTGCAGTTTAAAAACCTCAAAGATTTTTTAGCACAAAGATGTTTTTGACATATAAAAAGAATTAGATGCATGTATTCTCCAAGTTTATCACCTCTGGATATGATGCCGATGGCATTGCAAAAAGGCCACCAGACATTGTAAAACATCTTGGTTGTTGATTATGTTTCAGTTAGTCTAATGTAGATTCATCTAACCAATTGATTAAGCTTTTGACTGGTTGAACAAAAATTATCATACAAAGAGCTTTTGGTTGTCTGTAATCTTTGTCAATCTGTTCTGAAATGACCAGTCCAAAAAATCATGATTGTGTGGCTCCAGGCAAGATGGATTATGTATCCTATTTATAATGTAATGCATAAGTCATTCTTGCCAGAAGCCACAAAGTTCTATAATTATTATAGTTGTTGAGTTTGATAGGAAATCGTTGAATAAAAAAGATGAAATGCCGAAATGTTGTTTGTTACTTCTTTATTGTCTGATCAATTTAGGCTTTTTGTTGCATATTCAATAAAAACAATTTGCAATCAATTATGATCTAAAAAAAGGAATGATATACCTGTATATGATATTGTTTGTACTCTGAATAAAACCTGACAGAAATTTTAACCATTAATGAAGGATACTATTTCGTTTTTAACATTTTTTTCTAATAAAATTATACAAAAAATGAAAGCTTGGTAAACAATAAAATACAATCAAAGAACTATTTCACAATAAACTTGAAAGCCTAAATTATTCAGAGAATTTTCTTCACCCTATTAATCGATATTCTGTTTCTTCTTATTGATTGGTGGAATACCTTGGATCACGTAAAATTACAGATGTCGATTATTCATTTACTTCTTTTAAAAGCATTTTCCCCTGGAAGAATTCCTAGCATGTTAAATTGCACATTTTATTTAAAAAAAAATTCACATTGTATTTGTCACAAAATATAGAGATAACCTAGGATTTAGATCAGTGATGTATAAGCAAATTCTTCTTTTTTTGAGGTGAAAGATTGACTGTAGCATATCACTATCTACAATTTAAAATCAGACAAAATACAATCATAAAACCATTTTGGCCCTGTTAAAAACATTGTTATTCTTCCAGATAATGATAAAAACTTTCTCTTGCTGTACAGAATGAGAAGTTCAGTTTGAACTTTCATACAATGTCCAAGTTTTCTTTTATTAGATGTTACTTTTCTTATCGAAGAAACAAACATGTCAAGTCCTTTTGCACATTATATCAAAATACAGATACGTAAAGTCTTGTATTGATGGTCGTGTCATTGGTATTATTTGCTACTGTCAGGTGTTGATAGCAAAGTTTGTAATCTCATTGAAAAATGTTCTTTACATCAGCAATTTTCTTTCTCTGTTATGCTATGCAATTATTTGTTGAAATTATAGGACTCAACATGTAGTTTCCTTAGGGTGTCTTGGTTGCTTAATGTTTCCCCCTGGCAAGGAGATATAATTATTGTTTTCAAAATTAGAATTTTTAATTTATAGGTTTTCCAAAAGAGCAATGTTTCTTAGAAGATTAAATATTTTGTACCAGTAAAGTAACATTAATTTAGACCAAATATCACAAAGCAAAGAACATTCAAAGATTATATTTTTTCTTTCTTTAAATTAAATATGTTAATGTTTTGAAATTTAAAATCATTGCCAGGCGGAAACTACATATCTTCTTATGTAAGTGGGCAGGAATTCAAGCTAACACGCCCAGTAACTTCTCCTTGGGCAATGTTCTGTGATTCCCAATCTCCATTTGCTGGATCCTTTCGGAGACGGAAATTCCTAATGCAACCAACATATTGCTCTTGTGTTTTGATGCCTCTATGACGAGCTGAAAAATAATTGCCACAAAAGATTAAGAAATTTTGCCAAATTGAATTTGAGAAAAAAGAACAATATTTCATTCCAGTTCATGAGTAGTGTCTACAATTACAAACTACACATGAAAGCCATTAAAAAAATCCATACATGAAACACTATACCAAATCTAGAATTGAAACTTCTCATTACGTTGTGCTATATTGTAACTATATACTTACTTGGCACCCCTCCAATGTAAAGAGGATCATTGGTGTCTGTTGATGAGACTCCTGGCTCTCCAATGCCTGGTAGGACATACTGATCATCTACATATAGTGTCACTACATTCTTGGCTTTAGACACTATTAAGACAAAAGAATGTGGGTGAGAATGTTAATATGATTTGATTTTTTTTAAAAAGAAGTAAAACAGGCTTGGTGATAACATTGTATTTGATAAATTTCAGCATATATAACTGAATTTTCTATAATAAGTTAACTAAGGTCCATTTAAAGATGACAACCTAACTGTCAGACTCTGTATGAAGCAAATCTGCATTAATCATGTCAAAGACAATTTATAGCAAATCTTTGCACAGATGCTTCAAAAACCTATGCAATTAGTAGCATTGGTTGTTTAACACAGGAAAATCAAATGAATGATATCTCACTTTTGATTGTGTGCCACTTGCCATCACACAAACCATTGGAAATAGGAGGTGTGAAGGTGGAAATTAACTCTCCTTTTCCATTGTCTACAGTGAATACAACCTAAAAGGAAAAAGAAAATTAACAAAATGAGGAAACAATGCTATATAAATATCTGAGAAAATATCCCCTATCAAAAATTTACCCATACAAGTTTTATCTTTAAAGTGTGGGGGTTGAAGTTACATAGGAGAAAGGGCAATAGCTCCTAAACATATTTATCATCCGAAATGTTCTGCTACCATGCAAGATGCTCTAAAACTGAAAAATGTAAGGCAATGGTATTCCTTCTATAAGCGTAGCTAACAATTCATTTTATAGCGTACCTGTCCATCAACAAGCTGAAGGACCATGTAATCCCCTTGTCTTGACTCTGAGGCTACAGATAAAATGACACCATTCATAGTTCTGGGTTTTATGTCAATATCAAGCTGGAGATCTAATCCAACCTTGAAGTTGTCCGCTAAATAAGCACAAGAAGAAATATATTTAATATGCAGACATGTAAATGAAACGTACACAATTACATGATATTTTCTAGCAATGCAAAATCAAAAATATTCAAAAGAATTTTGTTGTACATGTTTAGAATCAGGAAAAAAAACACTATCACAAAATTAATGTTTCTCGGGAATAATATGGATTTGGTTGTAGACATAAGAAACAAACTTGGAAAACAACAGATCTCATTATCAATATTTACTCACCAAACTTGACATAGCCTCCATCTTCATGGAAGAATGTTCCAGTTTCTTTGCTGGCACAGGACTCTGTGTTGAACATTTTGGTTGATTCTCCTATATCAACACCATCAAGCTGGAAGTTTCTTAGACATCCTTTGAATCCAACTGCTTGATCCTAGATTATAATAATGAAGTTTAATTATTTTCTGTAATGCTATCACATCTAATTGTTAAACAAAAGTTGTTGTTCCATATCCTGAACATCGAATCTACAAGTTGCAGTGAGAACATGTCTTTGATTAAATGAGAATCTAGAAAAGACAAGGGAATCTCAACAACATTCAATTCAACTTCATGTTTCCATTATATTAATAAATAATAAAGTGTAAATCCCTCTACTTACCTTTGTTAGATCTCCTGCATTATTGATGGTATCAATAAGGTTGAGTGGTACTCCTCCTACATAGAAAGGTGGTGAGATGTTGATAGATCTAGACGTACGAGGAGTTTTTCCTGTTGCTACTTCATCACCATCTATAACAAGTCTTCCTTCTGTACCATCTCTACCAAATATGGCCTAGAAAGGAAAAGAGAAAGAATGATGCCATTAAAACCCAGCAATCTTGTGACTTCTTATCATATTCAAGTATTGTAACTGTTTCACAAATGAAATTCTCCAAAGTACAGCACCCTTAGTCACCTCAGAATGAATTATTACAGGTGTTCGCAGGAAAATAACATCACTCACATACATCAATATTTGTATATGAAAAATGTTGAATCTACATCAGTATAATCATATTGTGACTTGGCTCTATTTTTTTCACTTTACACTTGGACAAAAAAAGAGACCTCTTTGTCTTGAAGTAAAGACATATTACAATTGTATCAAATTACTCATTTGTGAAAACTAATATTTTCCATCAAAATTGGTATATTAGATTCCAGTAATTTTTTTGAACATGTGTTGGTCTTCTTTTACAATAAACCTTTTTGACTATTCCTGAAATATATATTTGCAGAGCTAGTGTGTTTTCTCTAATAACCAGACCTGCTATTCATTTTAGCACAGGGAACCTTAGAACAACTACACTATAACAAGTAGAAAGATTTTTTTTTTAAATATGTGTAAAAATATTGGTGAGATTACACTTACTGTATGCCATTTGCCATCATTATATGCTTTTGGACTGAGTAATTCTAGTGGTCCATCACCACAGTTGTAGGCAAAGCCCACTTTTCCTTCTGACATAAAAAATGTGAGGTAATCTGCATTTTTATCTGCTGATGCATACATGATGACACCATACTCTTCATCTGTCTTAAACTCTACACTAAAATCAGCCCTGGAAGTATATTCAAAAATAAGAGTGTTTAAAAACTGCATAACAATAGAGGGGTTTATGATTTTCATAGTAGTATTGTTTTGATAATTTTTAAAATGCAACTTTTATTTCTTCTTCTTGTCTGAAACCTTTCCCTGTTACATTAAGATTTTGATAATTTTTATCTTATGGAATTGAAAACCAACTATAATACTTTCAAAAGAACTTGAAACATTTGAAATATTTTCTGAAAGTCACAACATGGAATAAATATAACCAAGTTACTATACATCAGAAGAATGATGTAAAATAAAAAAACAAATAAAGCAGCATCACAGGAGGAATATTTTATCAAAATTAGTTACTTTATTCTGTAAGTTCCTGGCATGGATTCGAATTCTTGTCTACTGTCAGGACTGCTTCCAAAGTATGTACCACCCTCTTTGTCATCTGGTCTCAGTGGCAGTGCACATTCATCTTGTTGAGGGTTTGTTTCTCCTACAATATTTATATAGAACAGTGTTTTTCAAAGGATTTAAACAATAAACAACAAAAGAATGAAGCATACAAATAAAGCTTCTAAAATACAAAGCATCAAATCGGAGTTTAAAATGTTCAGTAAAGGAAGCAAAATCACACTATGATATCAAACTTAAAAAAAGCAGTTAAAGTATCAGTTGCTAAAACTGCATTATATAAGAGTGATTGTACTTTTTTAAATAGAAATCGAAAAGTTGTTTTTTATGTGGATAGTAATTAGACTAAAAAATCACTTCTAACTAATTTTCAACTTTAAAATGTCTACCACTGTGCTACTGGCTGCTTTTCTAGACAGCAATATTACTGACTTGTTCTAGATATAACAAGTGTCAGTCGTATGTCTAATTAGATTGATTTCAGTATATCATTCTAGGGGAGTTTAAATCAAATGAAGGATTTTACTGGAATAAGTGGGAGCACAATGGTAGGCTAGCTCATGCAATTCTTAGCAAAATAATAGATTTCTGGGTAAACTGAGAGTAAAATCAAAACTTATAGTAATAATAATGATAATTATAATAAGCTGTAATTCCTGTAACAAAAACAGAGATGATGAATATAACGAGTGCACAAAAGGGAGTCTGGAACATGTTCTTCATAGATAAATTGACAAATGATCGTCTGTCAAAATACCTTACAAGAAATGTTCAATTTGTTTTGCATTTACCATATTTTAACTCACAAAATGAGTATAATACTACTGAATTAAAAAAATTAAGCTTCCAATAAATTCCATTCAAGTAGATGCAAAACAACTACACAGACCTTTAACCCCTAGACACCACACCACACCACAAAAAAAATATAAAAAATGAACAGCTGTCTATTCTCTGCTTTGACAGCCTTTGTAATTTATGACATCCAACCCAAGGGACCTCACACC
>JAVSBT010462319.1:11701-41789 GCA_033118115.1 Pharyngocirrus eroticus
AAAAAATGAACAGCTGTCTATTCTCTGCTTTGACAGCCTTTGTAATTTATGACATCCAACCCAAGGGACCTCACACCTTAGGGTTATGAATGAAACAACCAATAGGACCATGGGATTCTAGGGACATTCATGCCATTATACAAAATAAATTCCTTCATAATTTTAGCAAATATTTTGTTTATAAGAGCTAACTCAGACGTTTAGAAAAATTTACCACCAACAGATTGACCATTTAAATTTCCTACAATTTTTTCTATTTCATAACTTTTTACAGGAGGTTAAAGTATCCACTCCCAAAAACCCTCTTAAAAAGTATCAAACAAACAAAAAGGTCCACTTCAATCCAAAGTTTCCCATTCTTTTAAATGAAATGCAAAATGTCAACACCATAAGAATAAGCTTGACTAAGTGATCTAAAAAAAATGCATGCATAGCTTCCAAAGTCCTTAATAAAAAAAATCCAGCTCTGGTGTTAGGAAATGCAAACTCAACCTGTGGTCTACAATAAAAACTCTATGTGCATCCCACAATAGAGTAGGGTTAAACTCTAAAAAAAAGGTAACAAGCATTGAAAAAAAAAAAAAGTCAAAATAAATCCTTTTTTTGAATTCTTAATTCAAACCTGGTTTGTTGGTAACCCACTCTGGAGGTGGCAATGTTGGCAAGGGAGGTGTACTGGGCTCAGGATCGGGGATAGGGCAGCCTCCTAGTGATGTACCCTCTGTGCTAACAGGCTGACCAAAGTTTACGAAGCTAAAAAACAAAACATACAAATATATGTACAACACATGGAACACAAAAAGTAACATATAAAGAGCCCTATACTAACCTTTGATTGACTCATCTGGTGGTGGAATTGGAGGCAAAATAGGTGGAAGGGAAGTACTAGGTATAGGATCAGGGACAGGACATTTAATGAAAGACACGCCTTCTCTGTGAGTGCTCGGTGCTCCAGCAAAGTTTAGAACACTGTAAAAGGATAAATCATTAGTGCAGATGAGGGTGAGATATGAAAAAGTAGAATTTCACATGTATAAATCGAATGCAGAAGAGAGATGGAATTAAAATGCATCAATGTTAGACTTTCTACAATACAACTAAAATAACCAAGAAAAAAATCTACAGTGTATTGAATCTACTTATTTGAAGTGTTTACAGACATAAAAATGTAAAAGCGAGAGAGCCTGTAAAAGAGAACTATTTTGCAAAAAGATTTGCCACTGAAATAAAGATTCATGGTGATATGTGTTTGGTACACTGAATGTATTCATTGCAATCTTCATTTTTTTCATATTTTTATAAAAAAAAGTATAAAAACTATAGTCCTTCCAGTTAGGTCAATCCATACATACTACATGCATAGAAAACCATATGTGTTATCATTAGTTTTAAGCAACTTGGTTTTCATTCAAATTTCATCTTGATCTGTTTTAGCTATAGCTTACTTGATTTCATAATTCAAGTTATTTTGCTTGATAACAACAAGTACTTACTCTCCATTCACAGTAACATCTCCAATACAACCTACAAAGCTAGTTGAAGATCCAACATTTTTATCATTCAGTGCATATCCTGGTCTGACTCCTCCATAGAACATATTGGTGTCTGTGGCAGTGACCCTCTTGGATCCCACTCTGGCTTTGACCATCTCAGAGTCATTGATATCTAGCTGCAAACTGAACAAAGAAAAGTACAAATATTATTGAATTTTTTCAAACCATGAAAATATAAAAGAACTCTACTATTAAACAGATGCTGATTCCTTGCTATTTGGTTAGAATTACTTCAATTTTTTTGTTGTAAGATTCATATTTGTGACTGTGTTTACCTTCTTCCATTTTTGTGCACAGTTATATAATGCCATCTTCCATCTGCATATATGTCCTTTTCACTGGATAATGGAATAACGTCTGCATCTCCAGCATTATTAATCACAACAACTTTACCATCAAGAAGCGAGATAGAAAATGCATTGGTCTGAAAAAAAGGAAAAAAAAAACCTCCTTTGTTCAACACAAATATCATAAAAAAAGGCCTTACCCAAACACAAAAGTGGAAACATTTTCTATTTGATGACCATCGTATGCATACCTTCTTCCTTCAGGTTTTTGACATTGGAGGATGGAATTTAAACAAGCACAGACAATTATTCAAGATTTTTTACCATAAGTTGCTTAAAATAATATGTGAAGGGCTCATGGTCTGTAATTTAGAGAATAATTAAGAAACTTGGATTAGCAGTTTGTACCACTGCAATGATAAAGCGATTTGAAATTGATTAGCTCTTTGCAAATATTGTGTAATAAAATGCTCAGCTAATCAAGTTAAAAAATCCTTCACCTAAATGTAAATCACAACTTACCTGATCTTCATTGGCTACATAGAAAAGCAAACCATCTCTTCTTGTTGTCTTGATTTTCATTGTCATGTAGTAATCTCTATCAATGTTGATTGATTGAAGTGCTATGTAGGAATTAGCTGCTTCCTCTACAAAGGTGGCAACTCTGCCTTTCTGTTGACGTAATAAAATATCATCAAAATAAATTTTCACTAAAATATTGACAACTACATTTACATTTTTTGTTCACACTAAACCAAATCAAAGAAGACAATATTTATGTAACATAGTGATTCTTTAAAGAATTAAATGGTAGCTCCTTTTGAAAATTCATTAGGCCTACCCTTTTTATAAAAGCTTACACAATATAATTTTGTATCAGATAGGGAACAAGAAAGACTTTTCACTCCAAGTGCTTTGCATCTTTTGTTTATTTTCGTTTCAAGTAATCAAAAAAGTGTTCACTTGCCTCTACACAACCAGGCAGGACACCCTTAGCAGCATTGTTTTTGTTCATATCTCTGGCTGTAGCACCAAGCTGAAGGTCTTTGATGCAACCGTAAAATCCGTTATCAGTAACTTTGCTACAAATAGAAAAAATCATTCAATGAACACAACATTCAATCATAATCTGGCAGATAGAACAAAAATCCCGCTCAGAATATGTAAAGATAAAGGCAGTGTTTTCAACACTTATCTGGACCTACCACCTGCCATTTGCTATTATCCTTGACATGGGGCCTTTGCTTTTTGTCTCATCTAAATGAAAAGCACATTTTATTAAAACTTGTGAAAAAACAATCACTCACTCAGTCCCCAGAACTCCTCTATAGCCTCCGATGAAGATTTCATCTGTTACAGACAGTTCTGTGTTTGCTCCTAACGAGTTACCACTGGCAGCTGTTAAAAGGTAAAAACGAAATCAAATACTGAGTCTACATGATACTTTGTCGAATACATTTATGACTTTTATTACACATCAAATAATTCAAAAAGGTACAAAAAGACAATTTTACCTGAGACGCCATCAATTTTGAGTAATCCACCTTTGTTTCTTCTATTTGCAAGTAGTGTATGCCACTTTCCATCATTGTAAGTGTCAGTTGATTCTAGGACTGCAGTTCCTGAACCAAGCTCATATTGGAACAATACTTTTCCTGCTTTGATTTCCACAGACAAAAAGTCAAATTCTTTACCCATGTACAACAGGAGACCATCAGGAGCGTATGTTTTAAAGTTAAGCCTCACAATGGTTGAGCGTGATGGGCGGAAACGCTCAATATCCAGGACTACATAGCCATCCCCATCAAATTTGAAACCATTGGCAGGAACCACTGGTAATGCATCTCTAACGAAACATCCTACATAGTTGTTCTCTCCTTTGGCAAAATCCCATAATCCTACTGGAAAGCCATCATACTTCATGGATTCAATTACACCTGTATAACGCAAGCTATCTAGCCTTCCTTGTAGCTGAAAATGAATCATGGGGGCATTCATTAGTTTTACATTTATCTTCTTTAGACAAATATCATATTTATCAGGACAATTTCATTTTCCCCCCATCAACTAAATTAATTTCATTCTCACCTCAGCTGAAGTAGGTACACCTCCAACATAGAATTTCATTGTGTCAGGATTAAGGTCAAGCACAGAGTAGGTACCATCTGCTTCACCTTCTTGAATCACATCAGCTTCATCTTCAGTGCGGACTGTGATTGTGGCAGCTTTGGAGTTCCTACATTCAAGAAATTTTGTAAGATTCAGATAATATTTAAGATGCAAAACGTTACTTTCCCATTTTGTTCTGAGCTCTAACAAAGATGAGAAGAAAACACTATGTAAAGTCATATTTAGTTCATTGCTTCATTTTTACAACATCAAAATGTTCTATTCAGATACTGTATTGGGACAACTGGCAGTTATTACCCAATGTTAAAGTATAGAATTCTGTGATTGGTCATAAATAGATAACTGTGGACAACATTTTTTTTAAAACATTCTTTTTACCTTTCTACAATAACTTCATGCCAAAGACCATCTGATACATCTTTCTGATTTTCAACAGTGGTAACACCACCTCCAAGTTCATATTTGAAGACAACATGTCCATCAACAATTTCCAAAGCCATAAAATCATCCTAGAATAACATTAAACAAACATTAACAGGAATTAATTTGCACATATTACTTTTACAACAATCCCAAGATTATTTCCAAAAATGAATATCTTGCTTGGTGGATTAAAACTACATAGATGGCATATAGAACAAATATTCACATGGTCATGATACTTTTCCAATATAAAGCAAATTCAAACAAGGGTTAAATGAATAGTCTAGTCCTATTTTCAATAAAAGAGCCTAGAAAACACTTGTTAAGGCATTTTGTAGTACAGCTTGGCATACCAAGCCCTACTAAAAAAAAACTTTTACCACACAAAATTTCTGAAATTGGGACTAGACTAGAAATGAAAGGCTACAATATAAGATACCAAGGATGCCTTGAAAATAAACCTCTATTCATCAAACGAAGTTTAATATAACTTACAGTCTTTGTTTGTCCATCAACACCATCTGGTCCAATGTAGTAGAGGAGTCCATTCCTTTCCTTAGTCTTGACAAAGAGTTGAATCTGGCTGTATGCACCAGAGTGTTCCATGTTATCAGGATTGCGTACTTGCAAGGTGACATTTGGGTAAAAAGTCACACCAACTTTAATCTGTCAAAATGATTTTTTTCATTATAAGAGGGTCAAATAAATAACATAAATTATGCACAATGACAAACATTTTGTTACAATGTTGATGGAAATTATAATGTCACATAAATTGAAGTCATTTCTCACCCTCTCAGCTTCTCCTCTGGCTAGTTGAATCTTTTCACGAAGCTCATCCAAATTCAATGTCAAATCTTTTCCAACTTTGTCCACTTGTTCGGCTTTGATGGCTAGATTATCCATCAAATCAGTGGCAGTTGGGATAAGATCTAGGACTTCATCAACTACAAAAATTGCAATAAATGTTCCAATATATGTCATTACATTGATCTATTTGTCTAACAAAACATTTTGTACAAAAAAGAGAACTCAATTTCATAATATTTGAAGTTTTCACATATCAGCAGATTGTTTACATTTCAATATATTTATAACATACTTTTTGATTTGGCTTGTTCAATTCCATTGTTGGCTTCATCAATATCTACTGGCATCTGTGCGACTTTGTCTAAATCTTCTGGCAATCTGTCTATGATGTCTGTAATCTTCTGTGCGGATTCTTCTGCTTTCATTTGAGCTTCCATTGCTTTGTCTGCTGCAGCATTAGCACGGTCACCATACCCTCCTTGAAAAGAAAAATGTTCATATGTGAAATACTTCAACAAATATCCTTTCAAGTCATTATAATTATTCATGAGATGAAGTCCTAGCAGTGGGACAGTAAAATCCTAGACAATGTCATGAAATTATAGTTTTGTTTTGGCAAGTTTATCTATGAAATATGAATGCCTCCAAACATTGTCTGACAGCGTTCATTTCATTACTTCAGTTCAGTATTTACCTTCAGGAAGCATATCCAACATGGTGTTGATTTCGTTCAAACCATCCTCAGATTTTTGGTTGAAGTCTTCAATACTATCAACTGCATCTTTGGCTGCATCAAGTCTTGGGAATAGTGCTATTAGAAAAAGAGATGGTATTTTAATGTAAAGTTCCTGATAAATAAACATGTAAGCATTACTTAAAAAGTTACTTAAAAGAAAAGATGAAATCGAAAAAATAATTCTCCAAAATGAATACTTACTATCTGTAACTTTGTCCTTCACATTTTGAGCTTTTTCCAAGAGCTCCAAACTTTTTTCCTTTGAAATTCTAGCTTGTTCAGCAACGCCATTTGACTAAAGTGACATGAAAAAAAGAAAAATAATAAACATGTACGTTTTTGTTTGTTTCTGATATCAAAAGAGAGGAAGAAAATATCATAGAGTCAATTATAAGTAAAAATGTCTTCCTTACAGAATCAAGAGCAGTCATGGCAGAATCAACAGCATCTCTGGATGCATTAAAAGCATCATTGATGGCAATTACAATAGCTTTATAGGAATTAACAGCTTTCAAAGCAGCCTCTGCAGACTCCCTAGTATCCTGAAGCAAACTGAAACACAAAAGATACCAAAATAGTCAATAACAGAACATTTCTACAACTGAATATTTCAGCATATATCAATTCAATATTTTATAAAATACTCAATAACAATAGTATATTTCTAGTGCATGAAAGAGTGCCAAATTGCATTTAAAATCAAAGTGGCCAGAACTACCATATTATAATTTCTATCACTTTCAATTATTTTTTTGAGACACAAAGATTCATGTAATTAAAATTCTTATCATAACATTTCTGGTCATCAAGCAACAGACTTCTTTTCTATTTCTAATAATCATTACATCCCAGTCCTTTGTAATATTTTAAAATAGAAATATCTTCTTGTAGACATACTTGTCTAGTTCATCTGCTTGGTTCTTCAGTTTATAGGCATGATCAGTAGCTTCATCCACCAGGGGTCTCAGTTGATCAGTATTCAAACCATCAACAAATTTTTGTAGGTTGTCTGTTGCTTGGCTCAGTCTAGATGATTCTGTCTCAACATCCTGTAGGACAAGTTTTTTAAAGAATAATTTAACTGAAGACAAGAATCATTATTTATTAGCAATCGTTTATAAAAACACTTAAAATAAGGGACACTTTGCCATCCCATCACGCTAACATTGAAAGTGTATGCTAAACTGAGAGGTCCAATTGCAGAGCTTTTTATACCATCAGGAATGAATAAATTGAATATTAAAATCAAACGGAATTGCAATCTCTTTGCATTGTACTATTTCTTTAGATCAACAAAAGAACATACTTCCCTATCCCAGGTGAATGAGAACTAGATAATTAGAGTTAACATTTCTAAAATCTATTCATATTTCAAAGCTACATTAACTGTACACTGAAAGCTACTGGGAGATTGTTAAATCTTTTATGTTTCATTTCATCAGAAAAGATTCTGGACTAACCCAATAGTTTTGTCAATACGATTTGTTTGTATCAAAAAGGAAAGAAAAGTCACATCAAAACTAAATCATTCATGCAAATGTGGAGTAAATATAAAGAACATCTACTTTGACATTATGTATATAACAAATGAGTAAAAGACAGTCAAATACATAGAAATGAATACCTATAACTACATGTAGAACTACTTATGAAAATTAATATTATTAAAAAGACACATGATCATTAAACACAGTTTTGGTTTGAAATCATGGTATGTTTTCAATCTAGTAATGAAGAATTATAACAGAATGTCTACCTACTCTGCCTTCACCATGATTTCAAAATTTAAACATAAACATACAAGTTTTAATACCCTGTAAGCATCCCTTGCATCATCTAAGAAATCTCTAGCCTGAGATAACATATCTGATGCCATATCTAACATCATACGGGAGCTATCCTGAATGTCTTGGATCTGGTCGAGCATATCCTGCATGGGGGAAAAAATAAATCAATTACCCAATGCCAAATAAAGAATTGAAAAACTTTTTACACAAAATAATTTTTACACAACCACATTTATTATCTTGGATAAAATAAAACAAATGCCCATCCAAAAATATAAAAATATGACACAGGCACTTCTAGCTTATTTTCCTAATACTGTAGTTCATTCCATGAACTGTACATTTATTTGATTTTTTTTAAAAGTTGAGCACTCACTGACTCCTATCATATAGGAAACTTTTAGGTGTCCTATATGAAGGCCATTATATATATGATAGGATTAAAATATTGTTTTGTATTCCATGTACATACATAATATCTGTAGTTTGTGAATATGTTGATAGGCAATTTACATAATCAATATAGAGAATACATCAGAACTTTTAAAGGTCTACTCACCTTGATGGCATCAATAAGACGTTGGTTGGAAGCATCCAGACGTGTTGCTTGATTACTATCCTCCAGTGAGTGCCTACTGTTGTTGATAAGGTCTTTGAATTTATCATCAATGCCTTCCATCCTAGAAGCCATATCCCTGGTCCTGTTCAATTGTGTCATGGCTAGATCTTGTAAGTCTTTAGCTTTTGCAAGTACTAAATGAAAAATGCATGAGACAACAACTTTACAACTTTTTGTTCTGAAAGTTTTAATTCATGTCCCCAAAGAGCTATTGGCAAACTTTTAATAAGCTGAAAGATTCTGGTAGTGATAGAAATAAGGAATACAGGTGGTTAACTATCTACTACATTTCTGCCAACATTATGAAATTGCGAACTAATTCCACATACTTTCTTTTGCTTTGTCTAGTTCAGTATTTGCGTCTACTTCAGCATCAGTGAAATCTCTGTCTTTCAACTGTTGAAGAATGTCTTCTGCCTGTCTGACCAATTCGTCAATATTTTCTCTCTGCGCATTATTAACAATGTCTTCAAGAACATCTTGCACATATTTCACAGCATCTAAGAGTTTCAAGAAAGAGATCAGATTTATGAATTAGAAAGCATTTCATGAACAAGCAACAAGATCATTTGATAACTTTTATTTCAAAACATATTAAATAAAAAACACTTGTAAAGCACAGTTGAATATTATTTCCTAAGACAGCCACTGGCACTACATACAATTTGCATCAGTAAATATATTTGTTTCAAGGTATCTTAGTAAGTTAAGCCTCTATAGTTATCATAATTTAATATATTTGTCAAACATACCATTGGCAGCATCCACTCCCATCTGAATGACCATGTCTAGATTTTCAGCTTCTTCTCTTACATCTGAGGCATCATTTTCAATCAGATCAGATTCTCGCATTACTCTACCAGCCTTGTTTCCAATTTCATCAGCTTGGTTTGAGATATCAATGAGTTCTTGTCTAATTGGGTCCAAGACATCAGTGTCTGGGTTCTGGATCATATTGTCAACCAAAGGCTGCAACGAAAAAATTGGGCTTTTTTATTTCTCAAGTACATTTATTTACAGAACATTATAAAATGCCAGAAACATTAATTATAGAATAGCTACATGTACATTCAAACCTTCATATTCTTTGACTCTTAATAGGATAGACTTACCCTCAAATTGTTGGCAGTTGTATTGATATTTTCCAACCTCCTTAGAGCCAACACACCCACACTAACATCTTTAAGCTCAGTTATCAAAATGGTCACATTGTGATCCAAGAGTTCAACATCATCTATCAGCAGATGTACACAACTGTCGCATTCTTGAAGAAAAGGGAGAACAAATTGATAGAATATAGGCTTATGTATGGATGCAATTTTCATAGATTCTAAAGTTGCAGATTTATGGATCCAGGTAAACAATTTGCAAGTTCAACACTCTAACTAATGTTACCTTGGCATCCAGCATCGGGAATCAGAACCCATTTATCCATACACTGGTCACAGTCTGGACCCGTCACACCTGGCAAACAGGTGCATTGTCCAGTAGTAGCGTCACAAGTGGTAGATCCCTCAAAGTCACAACTGCATCCTTTGTTAAAAAACACACATAATAAAACAGGTTTAACAGTCATCAATTTGGTAGGATATATGAAAGTAGAATCGCAGAACACCAAAATCCCAATCAAATACAATAATATACTTGAAATATTTGTTGCTTCCCAGTGGCAAATAAGTGCAAAGCAGTAATTTCTCATCGCCCAGTAGCCTTTATTATAAATTATTGTAAATGTTATCCTTCTGTATAAATGTGTGAGCTATATCTTCCCAGTCTTTTTATATTGTTGACAAAAACACATACTTCAGGTACTACATGATAACTTGGCAAAGTGGTATACAAAATATGACATATATAACAAATGGCATGACAAAGACAAATTATACCAATGTGCATTGCCTAATTACACTATTCAAATGTCTTCCATAAACATTTGAGTTGTGATAGCTGAGAATTACAAATGCAAAGAAACTAATTAAAAAAGCCATTTACTTTCACATCCTGATGGTCCATAATTCCAATATCCTGCTTCACATTGGTCACAAGCCCTACCAGTCACTCCTGGTCTACAGGAACATTGCCCAGTGATCACATCACAGTCATTGCCATAGGCACCAAGACCACAGTCACATTCAGAACACCCATTTCCAGAGTCAAATCCATAAGTTTGTGGCTGTTACAGAGTTGAAGAGTTGTATGTATTATTAATGAGTTGGAATGGTTCCAATTTCTCTTATTGCCCAAGGCACATATTTTATCTTTATCTTATTTATACACAGCATAAGGTGTCCTATTAGTATTTTGTCATTTACCAGTTTGTAAGTAACATTAAATTTGATTTATGATTTACAATTAAATACATATCAAAACACAAAATAGGTCATATGAACTCTAGTAAAATAGTATGTCAGAATAAAGGACAACAGAATAAATATGATTTTCTAACTGAGCAATTATCAAAAATGGAGTACTTACAGCACAGGTGTCACAGGTAGGTCCCACTACATTAGGCTTACAGAGACACAAACCAGTGTTTGAGTCACATCTGTCAGATCCTATCTGGTTACAGTTACAGGCTAAAATAAAAATAGGCATGTTGTTAACACCTACTCAATGCGCCATTAAAATTACTACTAGTTTAAAGAACAATGACTGTCAACTACCATTATACTTTGTAGATTTTTAGGCAAAGTAACAACAAAGTTTGAGGCTTTTTCATATAGTTTAGTGCAAATAAACACTATATACACCATCTCTAAATAAGGTCGAGGTCCTTAAATTGAAACCCCATCATCCATTATTTTCCTAAAAAATGATCTTACGTTGACAATCTTTGTTGCTGATGGCATCTCCCCAGTGCCATTCCTTGCAATATTCACAGTTGTTTCCTGTAGCATTATTTCTACAGATGAGACAGTCTCCATTGAGTGGATCACAACTTCTTGGGTCATTGACATCAATGTTACCATTACAGGGACAAGGATTACATATACCAGCTGGGGCTTGAGGGTCTCCAAAGTAACCACGGTCACAACTATAATTGAGGAAAACAAAATGTAAAGATACTAATGATCAATGATTTAAACTTTCTACTAATGGTAACAGAGAAAAGAGGAAAATAAAGCATAAAAAAGGTTGGAATTTATAACAATAATTGAAAACAACTGAAAAGTTAGTGAGGGTAGAAAAATAACTTTGCATAGTATACACACCGATTTGATTTTTGAATGAATATTTCAACATTTGTGGTAAGCTGGTTAAAAAAGTTTATCAGTCTAAAATGCTAACTGTATTTTACTGATTTATAAGGTTCTTTTAAATATTTAATTCATCAGGTTTGTGTATGGTCAATGACTTACGAGTCACACTTTGGCCCAGTATATCCTGGTAAGCATTCACATCTGATGACAACACCAGTAGAGTGAACTTCACAAGTGGCTGCAAAGCTAGAATACAAAAGAATACAATGAATGTTTAAAAAAAATCATATTTGAGTGCAAAAACTCCAACACAGATTTTCTTTTTCAAGATGAATCTTATTCTATGTGACATTCAGAAGAATTAGATTTTCATAACCAGAAAAAAAATTTAATTAACAATAACAGATATATAATGAAACTGAAGGGGTAAAATTTGCTACAGTACTCACTCTATTTCCTTTTTAAGAGCAGCCAAACATGACAGAACATAAGCAAAATAAATTAGCTTATTTGTATATTCATTGTTCATCAATGTGAGGTGATTAGTTAATACTTTGGTCTAAAACTTTCATTGATCAAAATCCTGTTTGCATAGAATAAAAAGACTACATACTTGTGTGATTCAACTGGTAATGGACAAGCACAGATTTCACAACGCCTTGTGTAAGGATCTTCATAATAGCCTTGCTTACAGCTCTCACACTGATCTCCATCAAAACCATCTCTGCAGTTCTGGAAAGAAAATAGGAGAATAAGACTTTCATTTCCTTTATCAAATAATAAGTTAATAATTTAAAATGATACACACAAAAACAATGAATTTGTGTTCTCTTACCAAGCATTTTCCAGTCACACTGTCACAAGTGTCAGCTCTTCCATTACACTGGCATGGTACACAGACACCCAAAAATGGACCAGTCTTGGAGCGATGGAACCCTGGAGCACATTCCTAGAAAGACATTTAGGAAAAACATGATAGGTCTTCTTTTCATAAACATAACTATGCAAATCAAATTGAAATTGACAAAAACAATACATTATTATATACAATGGTGCTGAATGATTTACCTCACAAGATGTTCCCACATAATTTGGTGGACACTGACACTGTTCAACATTTCTTGCCATTGCTCCTGTACCATCAGCTACAGCGACATCTAGCTGGATATCACTGATACTAAACAAATACAAGAGGGTAATATTGCATTACATTTATTTGAAAACAAAGCTTATCAGTGAGTTATCTTTTAAACATTTCCAGCAAACAAGCAGTCAAAATGTTAAAATCAATATTTCTAGGTGACTAATGGAGGAGATACTTACATGACTTTATCTACCACAGAGTAATATGAACCTCTGATATGCAATTCTTCCAAATTAGCCAACAACACCATAAACTGTTCTCTGGTTGCCAAAGCACCACTCTCTTCATGAACAAAGTTGGTCTATCAAAATAAGAGAAAATATCAGAAGTTAAAGGATGAAACAACTTTCAGATATCTGTGATATCATAACGAGCTCTATGTCTGGGAACTAGACTGTCACACTATGTAAATGTTTGCTGTTATAATATTTGTGAAATTTATCAAGTCAATTTGTAATAATACAAAATGGAAATAATATCTTACCTCAACCATATCTACTTCAACAGTCAGTGGTTGTCCCTCAACAGGTTGTTCTGGAGAAATGTGTGCCAGAGTGATATTGTTA
Organism: Pharyngocirrus eroticus; assembly: GCA_033118115.1. NCBI lineage: Eukaryota > Metazoa > Annelida > Polychaeta > Saccocirridae > Pharyngocirrus > Pharyngocirrus eroticus. The sequence continues at coordinate 24,957 of JAVSBT010462319.1, forward strand.
CCCTACAACAAAATTAAAATATTAACATTTGTACTCGATGCTAAAAATATATGGAAAATACCTTAAATCAGAAAGGGAAACAACACAAAAAAAGGTTGTAAAGTACTGAACCAACCAATCTACAATTCTTGAAATGAAAGAAAACAATTTAACAAATCTCACCTGTAGTCTTACGTCTGGGCGGACTAATCCTGATGATGGTTCACCAATTGGAATGTAGAATGTCACTGTGTAAATAAGTTTACCTCCATAAGATGTCACCTAAATGTAGAAAATGTGTAATATTGAGGCAAAGATTACATCAACATCTGGTGTAACAAAACTACTCAAGAATAGGACCTCAAAAACATGATTTTTTTTCTTTCAATTTATGCTTTTTATGTAAAAACCAATCAAAAACATGGTATTCTTGTAAACATACATTTTCAGCAAGTAAAGAACTATAACGAGGTTATTTGTACACTACAATATATTTGTGCCTACTCTATGCAATCCAAAACACCTTGCTCCTTTCTGTCGTATTGACATAAAAGGTTGAGTGTAGAAATTATGTCCAGATAAAGAAAATAATAATGCCAATGAATCCTTCCACTAGCAAACCAATTTGGAATGGGGTCATTTTTTAATTCTCAAGTAAAAATCTTACTCTATTTCCAAGATAGTCTTCAGGAGAAATCCAAAATAGAGCTTCTTGGGGATTAAGGATGTCTTCTTGTTTTATTCTTGCTTCCCATGATCCCCCTCTTCTTCTCAGTGTTGGTGAATTATAGTTGGACAAATCCCATCCCTTGATCTCTCTGATCTGAAAATGTAGAAGTGATGTTATCTTGAAACAACCAATACAAAAAAATGATGCAGATGAAATATATCAACCTCATATAATTTTCTGAACAACATCTCTCATAGTGGTGTGTTTAAGAGATTTTACAGTACTTACTTGACTCCTTCTATAGTTAGAGCTTGCACATTTATTGGTGGTACCAAAACAGAAGCATGTGGTGCAACCTTTGTAATTCTTGTCTTCCAAATAGTATGTACTTGGTTTACATTGAGAACACTGTGGGCCTTCAACATTTTCCTACAAAACAAAACAAAACAAAACTTATTAATACATGTACATGTATATTGCAAAAAAAGGCAATAATACAGAGAATGAGCAAAATTCTTTCTTTCAATAGGACTTACAAATGTAAAATTCTGTTATTTCATTAAACTTTGTGAGGTTTGGTTAGACAACATTCAATACAGGAGGACATATAAGACCCATATAATAACCTAGTGCCATTTTCCCAAACCATAGTCAAAATAATCTTTATAATGATACACAGAAAAATTCTCTTGAGTTAAAGTCTTGGATAGTCTTTATTACACCCTACCTTGCACAGACATTGAGCAGTTTGTTGGTCACAGATATCTTCTACAGTTCCCTTGGTATCACAGCTACATTGCAGACAGGCTGGGAATGCATAGTATCCAGATATACACTGGTTACATCTTCTACCAGCTATGTTTGCCTTACAGCTACACTGCCCTGTGTTGATGTCACAGTCTAATTCGTTGTTCATCACACCATCTGGGTTACAATTACAGTCCTACAGAAAAATCCAATGAAATTTGGCTTACAAAATTATATGCAAGATTTTATAGAAAGTAAAATTCCTATCAAGGATCTTCATGGATTTTGTTTTTGTTTTTGTCAGGGTTAAAAGAATGACTATGTTCTACAATATTTACCTCACATCCAATAAGGGGATCAAATCCAAATGTTCTTGGCAAACACACATTACAATTTGCTCCAGTAACACGTGGTGGGCAAACACATTGTCCAGAAACAGAATCACACAAACCGCTTGGACAATTACATGCTGTGGAAGAAAAGATATATTGATATTTGCAATAGATACAGAACAGTTTTGTTAATCACGAATAAATAAACAGTCCACAAGCTAAATGTCTCAACCACAATATATCAAATAACGTTGTAGTACATGGAAAAACTGGTCTGCGAAAAGACATTTAGCTTGTGGACTGTAAACACAATCATTTTATAAGCTGTGATGAATTTATTGAAGCTGAATCTTAAAACCTAAAAGAAACATTTTGCTAATATTTTCCCTCATAGCAAACATTGGGGCTCCAAATATGCCCAGTTTATTTTTTCTGCATATAAATTCCAACTTACGCTGACAATCGGGAAAGCCAAAGTATCCTGTTCTACACTGTGAACAAGTTCTTCCAATGACGTGCTGTTTACATTGACACTGTCCACCAAACACATCACAGTTAAAACTCAAGGAGCCATCACTGTCACATTCACACCCGATGGCACCATTGTTGTATTCTGTGGTAATGGAGTAAACAGCATTGCGACAAAAGCCTGTGGTACTTGGGCTGCAATAAAAAAAAAAAATTAAAACTTTCCATGACATCAACATAGCAGCACTCATTCATAGTTGACTTAATTCAATGTTTGTATTCTGTTAAACTTAGATTCTTTGCCATGCCAATCTAGGTCTCTATAATTACTCACTCGATGTAAAAATTGTCTGATCCACAAGCAGTGATGAAGTCCACTGATCTATCAAGGGGTTGCATTTCCAAGACTTCGGGGCGCACTTGTGATCCTGGAACTGCTAGGATGTAGTCCTAAAAATATATTATCCATTTTTTAACCATCCCAAGAACACTAGTGCACTGTACCTATCATGCATTTCATAGAAACTGTTGAATACTCTGTTACTTTTTTTAACAAATCCGCAAATGATTTCTCTGTAATAAAGGCATTTATTTGCATTTTGCTACAAGGTAACTTTTTACAAACCAACCATTTCATAGCCTTTTCATAGTGTTACTTTACAATTGGGAATGAAGCATTTCCAGTTTTGTCCACCAAATTCTGGTTTGCTAAAGCATACTTACCAACCAAATTGGCATTGCATCATCACTGTAAAATGTAAGTACAATATCTAGATCCCTAAGGTCAATCATTTTCTTTTCGATTGCGCCTTCTTCAAATTCGATAATGGCTCTGCAGCCAGCTACTCCTGGACAGAAACTTGCCAAGAAAGTGCCTGGAAAATGATCAAGCAATACATCAAAATCTTCTACGATAATGCACACAATTCTAGAATTATGATGTAAGAATCACAAACTAGTTCCAAATTGTATTTATATAGCCATAGTATAAGGTGTCCTTTTATTTTGTGATTTTTCAAACTAGTCCAATAATAATTCCCCAATATGCTATGCACTTACACTGGCAATAGAATTCAATGTAATATTTCCATTGTAATAACATTAGCTGTATGCCTCTTTATTTTTGGCAAAAAAATGTTTACCAGACTGAATGTTTTACTAATTGATTGTATGTTATTTTCTTATCATAATTAGATGATAAATGAATAATTTAATTTATTTACCAGTATACATCTGAGAATTTGCAGTCAGGTTAACATGGACATCAAAGCCTGCATGGTATGGTTGGATGTAATGTACATAGAAGGTATACATCCCTGGATTGATGACAGATGCTTTCAAATTGATACTTGGCTGAAATATTTTTAAAAAAAAATCAATTCCTGCAAACATTCCATTTTTAATTATAAATAGAAAAGACAACATCCTATGTTGTGCTGATTTCACATTTCATGAGATGAGAATAAACACAACAAAAGTTTACTATAGGGGACTGATATCTTGCTTTTTCAGTCTATAGACAACTCAAATTAAGGTTATCTGTGTTTATTTTGCTAACATTTACTTACTTTAAAAAATTGCTCATAAACTCACTGCTGATTAGTATTTTGAGCTTATTAGCATGTATATGGGTAAGACATTATATCAAAATTAACACAGGTAACCTACATAATTATGAGTGGCTTACAGAATTAAAGAATCGGGAATGAAAGACCTAGATGAGGTCTATGAAACTTTACAAATAAAAACTAGAATCTCAACACACTTTGATTATCATTCTTACTTTCAAGTTTAAAGTTATCAGCTAATAATGATGTGCAACTATTCCTGGCTAAAGTTGAAATATTTTCTTGTCATTGTGTTTCAACATAATCCAAGAATTAGGTATCGAGTAATATCAAACTTACTGCAGACCCATCCAGCTTGATAACTTTAATACTGGTGTCTATTATATTTGGAGGGATGTCTGTGGCTACCCTGTCTGCATTTGGTCCGGCCTCTAGCTCAGCTCTAACACTACCAGGTGGACTAACATAGCCTGTTTCAATACAGCTGAGAAAACAATGGAGAGAAATATGTTGTATTTTGAAATTATACATTCACCCAAAAGATGATACCTTCTCCTTCACAAAAAACTGAATTATTGTTATTATTTTGTCTTCTTACTTATTGTCTCTTCTGATGCATTTCAGTTTGGGTTGTATGAACTCAATACTCCAATCCTCTAATGGAATGGCAATCACTGAATTCTGAAATGAAAATGAAATAAAACATATTTGATAAAGAACACAGCATTTGCAAACATGACCATTCAAAGAATTCTCATTTTTTAACATTTACTTTTTGAGTGTACAATCAACACTTACAATGGCTGCATTAATATCTGATGTTCCCATCAATGTTAGACTGGCATAAGCTCCATCAATATCAAACACTTTAGTGTCACCATTCTCATCCACCACAATATGTCTACAAAGGGAGCTGCAGAGGCAAATGGAAAAGAGATGTATTAGATTTTTGTTTCTTTGTAATTAACTTGTCGACCTATTCCATATATTTAAGTTATACTAGTACAAATATTGTATTGTTATAAATACAAGGTGTAACAGTTACAATTCATCATTACAAATAAAGATAACAAAACAAAACATACCTGTAAGGACAACCTGATAGCATGGCTCTACCTTGGTCTCTGGAAGATGTAGTGGCTACATCTACTGTCAAATCTTGAGAACGTCCTTCCTCATCAGAATAGTATTGTACAAGGAGGACATATTTGCCAGGATTTGGTACAGGAAGACTCAAGTATATTTCAGACTGAAAAGGTTAAAAGACACAACAGGATAAAACATCTTTGTTAAGGCATGAGACTGTTTACTTAATTCATATATACTTTTTTAACATTACACAGATAAATATCTAGAGGGGTCATGATACCTGTTGGTCATCCATTACAGCCATGTTTGAAGTGTCAAGTTCAGTTTTAATCTGATCATCATCAAACAACCGTACTCTTTCCCTCTGATTGTTGACTCTGATGTAGGCATCTTCACCTCTTCCATTTGAATAAGATGACACATCCACATAAACATAGTGCTTGCATCTGTCAAAAAAAATAGGAAATTACTTATATAATCTACAAACATGTTCTTACTGCCTAAAAGTAAGTTATGCATACAAACATCAAACAGGCACATCTATTAAAAATAAAAATATTCAGGTATAATAAATAAGGGCAAAATATGTAACTTATTGCTAAGAAGGCACTTTATGTATACTTTGCCTATAACTACCAGCATAAAGTATTCAAGATAACTCACAGGCCACTGTCAGCAGGTACACGGCATGGATTGTTCACTCTCTCCTGTAACACCGAGCCTTCATAGTATGCTTGAGGTAACAAAACCAAGTAATCCTAAAACAATAAAAGGTTCTTCATTAAAAAAATAATCAAAATACTCAATGATACTTGGTCCAATTTCAAACACTTCCATTACAATAACATATCAACATCAATTAAATTGAATGATTCTAGATTACAATGACTGAGGATTGACACACTTTGGAAATCCATTAGATCCCCTTTTTACCTATATCAAAAATAGTTGATACATGTCATGGTTAGACACATTTTTAACCCACAGGATTTAATTGAAATTTAAAAAAAAAATACAAAAGTGTTTCTAACCACAGCCAATGATTCTGGCTGTAAAATAAAGGATGATCTTTGAATTCAATAACTTACCACATACAATCCTTCAAGGCTCTTCAAAGATATAGTCCATCTGCCAGGGTTCAACACAAAAGTAGATATCACTCCATCACCTGAAACTGTGACAAATTCTGGGTTGTAAGCAGGTCTGAAGATGACATTGCTAGTCTGTTGAACATCCACAGATGTTTCAGGAGTGAGTGTGATGTCTGCAGTCACTGAACCTGGGTTACGACTTACGTAACGGAAGATAACTCTGTACAAGCTTGGTTTTTTTATATCCACATCAACAAGGACTTCTTCCTATAATTTTAAAAGTGAAAAAGAAGAAATATGTGACCACTGTCAATATAATAGTACCTAATAATACCAAAGAGTTCTGAATCTACTGCTTGCCTTATGGAGTTGGATGTTACATTAATAATGGTCCTTGTCACAAGAAAACAAAAAAACCAAATATTCATCAATCCTTTATGTTACTAAAATTTAAATAAACTGACCTGAATTCTGGACAAGATACCATATCCTCTCCATGAATAGTCTGGGAATACTTTGTCATCAAATCCATATCTAATCTGGCCACCTGATTCAGTTCTTCCATCTTCTATTTCATAAATGTGTTGGTACAAAGTTGGGAAATAATGGGTTGCAAGAGGTCTAAAATGAAGAAGAAAAAACCCATTATTTTATTTTGTCATACTAAATGAATTGTATATACCCAAAATGGAAATTCAATCTTTCCTTTGAAAATTAGCGTTGGCAGCTGGATCGTTTTGTGGGATTTTGTCTGCAAGAGTAAGCAGTAGATGCCAAAATGGCATGGGTATACATGTTCATGGGGCCTTTTCTTTACCTGTCACATCGCTGTCCATTAATTCTTGGTCTACATCTGCACTGCCCACTGTCTTTGTCACACATTGGATCAACTGCACCACCAGCATCACAGTTGCAGTCTGTAAACACAACACAAATATATGGCTAACAAAATTGAATGATTTAGTTCATTACTTATAGTGAAAGTTGTTTTGAATGGGTGATCAATTTACATGCAAAGGGACTTCAAAAAACAATATGAACTAAATTCAATAACACTACAAACCTTTACACCCAAAGATATTGTGGTCTTGTAAATCATAAGTTCCATCCATACATTCTTCACAGCGAGTGGTTGTAGAATATGGCTTGCAGACGCATTGACCAGAAACAACATCACAATGACCTTGTCCACCAAGAGTACCTGGTCTGTAACACCCACAATCTAGAAATTGAAAAGAAATAATTTGTTTCTTTTTTAAAAAAAGGGGTTAAATGTTATACTTATAATCAGATAGTTTACTATACTGATATATCTTTCAGTTTGTCTCTTCCCATTAAAATCATAAAAACACAATCATGCTACATGTACCTTCACACCCAAGGGGGTTAATGATGTCCAAGTTCCAGTACCCTGGTTTACATGTATCACAGATCCTTCCATTGACTCTTTCTTTACATTCACAGAGTTGTCCATTGTTTGATGCAGAGCCACACCCTCCAAGAGGATATCCAGGCACGTCCTTTGCTCCAGCTGGGTTACAATTACATTCTACAAACATGATAAAATAAGACAGTAGTAGCACCTTCTGCTGTATAATTCCCATTAAAGATTTGCTGAAAACTTTAGATTGAGAACTTTTAATGGGAATAATCAAAAAGCAGGATTTCATGGTTGTAAGCAAGCAGCAAGGACAACCTTCATACATTTCCTGATCATGAATGCAACACTAAAATATCCCATGACAGAACTTTTTCCACAATATTTTACTTATTTCTCGATTCATTTATTTCATAACATCTCTTAGTTTTAAACAGTCTTGGAATTCTTGAAATGGGGAGAATAGAAGTTTGTGCTTGGCATTTTTTACCCTATCAGCAACTAATATTTCATAAAATAATTTTCAGTTTCACATTCAAATATCACAATCCATAATTGAAAATGGTGACTTCTATCAGTATTCTCCAACAACATTATGAAATTTTGAAAGTGATTTACCTTCACAGATAGGATAATTGTAGTAATTAGCTTTGCATCTGTTGCACATGAGTCCTTCAAAGGTAGGCCTACAGTCACACTGCCCAGTGGTGGAGTCACAGTCAACACCATAGGCACCATAATTGTCACAGTTACAGGCTACATAAAAGATAGCAAAAATAATATGAATGTCACTTTCTCACCAGGCACAAATGGCAATATGGGCCTTCGAGGAAATGTACATAGATGTAGCATTTCTTAGTCAATGACATCTAAATCTTAAATTCAATAACAATTAAGAAATGGAAATAAGTCTTAAGCTTTCTTGTGTCATCCTTACTATGATAATACATGCTGTTCTGTTTTTATGTGTATCATGGCAAAGTAAATCAAGTAAAAAAATAAAAAAATCTATATAACCTAGCAATTTTTTCCCAAAGAGCAAAATGCACCTGTGCTTTCTTTCTAACCGATCATATCCTTTAAAAGTGAGTCTAACTAGCTTAGGAAACACTTCATGTTAATTCAAATTATAACTGACCCATAATTTTTTTAATTACATGATTATATGACAAAATGTATCTTTTTTGAGGACTGCTGATGAATACTTACGCAAACATTCAGGATAGTTGTAATACCCTCTTGCACACCTGTCACATGTTCTTCCTGCGTAATTGACCTTGCAGATACACTGTCCATTGTTATCGCAATCATTAGCTTGTGACCCAATGTCATTACACTCACATTCTAAAGGAAAAAGAAAAAAAGTACCATATCTTGAGAGAAAACCCCCCAAAAGCATTCAAAATGTATATTTCTTTTAGTCCCTCACTTTTTATGTATGACATACAATGAAATTCCTCTTTTTTTGTAGAGATATTCCTACATGTAAAACCCAATCAGCTTTTAATAAAAAAATTATCATACCAGACAATGAAATAGTTACATACCAATGCATTCTGGATATCTGTAGTAGCCCTGAGAACATCTGTCGCAGTTGCGACCAACAAAACGATCCTGGCATAAACATCTTCCATTGTCAGCGTCACAAATTTCAGGGGTGGTTCCAGCCGGGTCACATCCACAGCCTAAAGGGGTTTAAAATTACATTATATTGATAATTCAATTTTATCAAACTGCTATTGCTCCAATGCTTTAATAACAAACTATTTAAATTTCTAAAACTTACTTTGACAGTTGGGGTAGCCGGAATAACCAGGGGCACATTCAGAGCAGTCTCTACCACCAAAATTTGGTTGACATGTACATTGACCTGACAGATCATCACACACCGAGTCATAGGATCCACGAGAATCACAGGCACAAGCTGCAGTATAAAGAAGACAGAGTCAAATAGTTGGTTCACAAAAAGTCTTATGGCCATCATATCCAGTTCTGCATATTTTTGTTAAATACTTAACTATTGAATTGAGAGTTGTATCCTTGTGATCCTAATGAGGTGACATCTCTTATTAGATGAGATGTACTTTTTAAAAAATCCATGGGAATCACTGGTGATATGTACAGTGGGATTTTAAAACTTGTATAAACATGTTGATTTCTAAGCACTTGAAAAGATTATTATGAGTTGCACTGAAGATTATGACTGGCTTTAAGAAAAAAGCAATATCTTTACTAAAGAAATCGACCAATGTCAACTCCGCTTTAGAGTCACAGACATTTTGAAGGGTGTTTTCACTTTGCTTCTTATATTTATAGTAGATTAACACTATTTACCTTGGCAGTCAGGGAATCCAAAGAATCCATAAGCACATCTGTCACAGTTCCTTCCATCATAGTTGGGTTTGCATGGGCATGAACCACCACCTGCTTCACAGACATTATTAAGGGTACCATTGTAATTACACTCACAAGGCACACATCTTGGATATCCAAAGTAGCCAACACTACATCTAAAAATACATTAAAAAGGTATCTGTGAAGAAAAAGTAAAGTAAAAGCATAGTTGGCAGATTTTGATTATTCCACTTCCATTCTTAATCTCACAAGGTCATCTAAATATTTCATTAACCATCTGCTATAAAATCAGCAAAAAAAAAAAAAGTGAGGGGAAATGTGTACTAGTAAATAAAATTAAGTAATTACCGGTCACAATATTCTCCTTCATACTCTGGTTTACACAGACATCTTCCAGTGCCATCTTCACAATCTCCAGTTGAATATGAAGGGTCACAACGACATTCTGAAACAAGACAAAGTCAACAAGAGATTTAGTATTTGCAGACCAATAGCAAATTTACAAAAAATATACTTAAAACTGAACAAGAAATAACTCTCTACTGTACTAGAAAATGGTGGTCCAAAACTCACGTTGACATGCATAGGGGTCATCTAGGGGCACTCCAGCAGGTCGGTAAAAACCAAAGACACACATTTCACAGTTAACACCCTCAGTGTTGTCTCTACAATTCTGACAGACACCACCACCCTCATAATTGCCATGAATATCTAAACTGAGTCCCTGATCAGAAACAGATTGATCATAGATGCATTCAGTTGTGTGCCCATGACACTGGCAAGCTGAAATTAAAAGTATTACAATATGACTTCAAAAAAATAGAAGAAATTATAGACCTACTTTTTAATCAAACAATTTTTCTCTTTTTGAATAAAATTTGTTTCTCAAGTTTAAAAAAGAGTTCTTCAATACATGTGCATACCTTCACATTCATTGATATCCCCCTGGGTTGCAGGTTGCCATGGTTTTTGGATGAAGCCAGGACAGCAAACTTCACATGAAGCTCCACATGTATTGTGCTGACACCTACATTGGAGTCTAAAAGGGTCCTGAGGGTCAGTCTTGTCGCAGACATCAGCGTGACCATTACAAACACAACGCCCACCAATTGAAATATCTTTGACACTGTAGAAATACTAGAAAAGGAAGAAAAATGTATGTGAGCAAGAAATCAAGTATATCCAAATTAAAAATCATTAGTCTTGATTTTTCCTATCTTCATCAAAATCATGAAAATTAAAACTGGTATTTCACAGCTTCAGGTTGAACAGTGATGGTATACAGTTTTATTTCTCATTATGCAAATCTAGCAAAAAGATAAGATTTTGTGCAAACTTTTGCAGTTACTTATAGTACACTAAGCATATACAATAAAATGTGTTTTGACTTAAACAGGTAAACCCAAATCTAAATAAATGGTTGCATGACCAACAAATTACAGTTGAAATATTGGTTACACTGCCAGGCTCTACAACCAAAACCAGCTTCCTCACTAATCTTTAAATCAAACAACCAATAGTAAGCCTGTGGTTTGCAGATAGTTGATACAAGCTATTTGTTAATGCATTTGTTACACATTGCAGTCAAAGATAATGAATATCAGTATGTAAATGAAAGCCACAGACATATGGTAGATGTTTATAGTGTTGGGAACTAAAGTGGAATTTATTTGTAAGGGATTTCATTTCACACCACATTCTTTCATTCTATTCTGCATGCATTTATGCTAAAACACTGCCAAATGCTTTGCATACAATAAAATCACTATTTCTGTATCAACCTTACAACTGATTGTAGTGTTATTTAAGCTGCAAACTTGCAATAATTGCTTCTCAGCTACTACAAAATGAAAAATACTAGTCAAACTTACTCTTCTGGTAACAGTTGGATCTTGTCTAGCCACAGCCATCAAATGACCAAGCAAAGTTTTAGTCCTTAGCAAACGTAATCTGACAGTAGTTGCAGTTGTCCAGTCCCTCAATGTATCAGCATAGGAGAAATTATTTGCGCTTGGTCTGTTGTTTACAAGTGATACAACAATCTATAACAAAAGGAAACAAAATTATCTTTATTTTTCTTTCTGTATGCTGTTTAACAATTGTTTGTCTTTTTTACTCTGTTTTTTTTCTCAAAGGGGTGGGGTCTGTTCACTTTGATGTGTAGTGGGGGTATGGTTTACTTTCTTTATCATAATATATCACTGACTTGCATAACATCGCCCATTATGCACATATATTTCTTGATTTCTAACAAAATGTCTTTGCTTAGGTTGGATTGATGTTTTTATTTACCTCTCCTCCTTCAAGAGGTACAACTTTAGAATACTCTGTAGTACAGATGACAGAATCATCTCTGGTAATCCTAGTCTCATATTCATATTCTTCACCAAAGAATGTATTACAATCACTGAGGGTGTCAGCAAAGTACTGCCATGGTTTCCATGTAGCTCCATGATCGGTTGACCTTTCAAGGGCAAATACTCCTGGTCTTGGCGAGTTGGCCATCTTGATAAACACATAGGCAACATGGAAAGTCTGGGAAAGAAAAAAAGGTCAATGATCATCAGAACATCCATTCATTGTTATGCATTAGTATAGTGAATAAACAATTTAAGAGTACTGTCAAACATAGAGCAGAAAAAAGGTTGTATCGTTTATATATGGGAAAACTCAGACATGGCTTTACTTGAAGGACCAAACTGAGACCTAGGGACTAGATTCTTTAAAATGGTGTTGCTTCTGTATTTTTATTCAAAGCACTCAGGAAAACAAATTGTGTTTGTAAGTAGTCTCCTCTCTACCTGTCTCTTTGAATTATAGTAAGTCCCTTAGTCATTTTCATCCATAGGACCTGCATGACTTTCAAGTTATTGGATCTCAAACATAATTTTGCAACAACACATAATATATACATGTACATACTTATATGTGCCATCCTGTCCTACTTACTGTTTGCTTTAATTCTAATCATAATACTGAGAGAATTTATCTGAGGAAATTCTTGAATAGATCAAACCACACCCCTCACACTCTGAATACTGCAGTATCTGATATCTAACTAGAATTCCTGAACATCCAGTCTTTCATAAATGTGTCAGAAACATAGATGAAACAGGGGATAGAAAATAGGGAATAAAAATGTTGATACAACTTCTTCACTTTTCCCCTTTTTTATTTTTTCTATTAAAATGATATCTCATTCATCATTTTATCTAAAATCTAGTATAACTTTGGAAAAACTGTTCTAAAGTTGAATAATTATCTATTCTACATACAGATCTTGAAACCAATTACGTATTTGCTAATTATTTTCATCTAGTTACCAATTTCTCAAGTTTTTGCCAATGTATAAAAAGTATGCACACACAAGAAGAGTATTAGTTGATCCGACAAAAACAAGTGCAATAATCTCCATACAATTAAAACATAACAGATACATGAAGAAGATGAAATCTTTATTCCAATGCCTTAATAATAAACATATTTATATTGTTCTTGAACAACACTGAAAAATAAGCTTATACATTACAGACATTAAAATGGTTTTAGTCAGAAAAAGTCACACAAGAGGTTGTAATATGTCCTTCAGTCACTACTGAAGTGTACTTGAAAGTATTACACTGACTGACTCTTGACCTCCCTTGGGGCTATTAATACAACTATTCAATATGGCAATTATGGTTGAGCAGGTTCCACTTCAAAGAAATGTGGTGGGTCATTTGTAGATTTATCACCCTCAATTTACTTCATTATGTACACACCTCTGTCAGAAAGAAAAGTAATTCACTTGTACAAATACAGAATGCATCCAATACCCTTCTAACCATTTTTACCTTTGTTCAATGAATATATCATATCTTAACAAAATTCTTTCCAAACTCAACACAACCTAAGCACGCTTTAGATTTGTAAAGGAAATACTTTGAATACAAAAAAAGTTAAAACCTCTTAGAATATGACATAGTTATGCAATGTTACCAAATTATCATAAGATTGATCTACTTCAGATTTTGTCACCAATACTTTTCACATAACATAAGGTTTTCAAATAACTCTTATTTTGGAATTAGCTTACCCTCACATTGAAAATCATAACCACATGATAATTTATGGGCATGAAACTTTTAAAGAAACATTTGATGATAACAATCTAATACTGAAAATTTGGGCCTACTTCCAAAATAATGTCTTTATTTTTTTCTTTCAGTTTTATGTCTATTACTCATTCATTTAAATTGAAAGTTTATTCCATGGTGCTAATTCCTTTACAAAGTACCAATTTCCCTGTTTACAAATATCTGTCCAAAAAAATCTATGAATATTGTCAAAATGTAGGAAGGGCTAACACCAAACATAAAACCATTGTTCAAGCCCCCAGATGTTTCCTGCACGATATGGAACATAAACACAGAAGTACACATAACTAAAACTCAAGCTGGCTATTTTTCCACTTGAAAATACCAGACAGAAAGCGGAATGTGTGCAGTACCTCATTCGACCCACAGCCCAACTAAACTCTGACTTGGAAACCACATCAATCATGTAAGGAAATACTTTGCACTGTTGGATGCAAGCTCTAGAGAATACAGTTTTACAAGTACTAGGTATCAAGAAACTAGCCTGTGTATGGTACTCCTATGATATGCTCTACTATCAGTATGTCATGTAGACTTGCCATTCATCTAAAATACCAGTAGGAATAGTTTTTGTCACAACTGAATAGTCAACTGAATGATAAACTATATTTCAGGGACTATTACAGTCTACTGTTCCCTTTCTATTATATAAGGCAAATTTAATTCTATTTCAATGCAACATTTATTGAGCTTTCTATAGCTCTAGCACTAGGCATAATGGTAACATTTCCTACTGAAACATTAATAACACGAAAATCAACATTATACTTATGGCAACTTACACAATCATACTAAGAAGTAGTATTTACATACATAGGGTACATGTGGGGAAAACTGTATCCTCCGAAGGTATAGCATTACACTTACACATGGATGAATCATATGCTTATCATAAAATCTGACTTCAGTAATTAGGAAAGAAGGAAATATTTCTACTACTTTGTTATTTTCTATCGGAAACAAAAGTGCATACATGTACAAAGAATTTGATAATTATTGACAGAATCATAAAAAGAATGTGTCATATTCATTTCTGCAACAAATCAATGAAATGGTGATTATCTCCCCTCCCCCCTTTATAATTTCAAGAGTTCTATTGCATTGTCCAAAATTACACCACCTATTAGTATTACCAAGAATTACATGGTTAATCCTCTTACAAAACTATTTGACCTTCAGCCCTTTTATTAGCTTGGCTTAGAGGGAATTTGTACTTTGTATGTAAAATGTATGCTCTGTTATATAATACTGATTCAAACTTCAAAGGATTGTGAAAAAAATATAACCTGAATCTGAAAAATGCAAACCAGATTCCAATTGAAATCAAATTAGGTGTTGAAATCGCTCCAATACATCTTGTCAATTTATGCAGAGAATATTTTGAATAAGTAGTTATGCATTGAACATTTTTTTGCGTTTAGTAGTAGAAAAGTTAGCTTAGGTCCATTTTTTAGTTACTCCATTGTAATTCAGGATTTTTGATTCCCATCTAAATCACCTAGTTTTTTGGGTTTTTTTGGCAAAGCTTATTGTGAAGGTATTATGTACTGATATGCAAATGCACTGGTAGCTCAAGTAATAAACATTTGGGATGGGAAGGAGTAAAACTAAAACAACTGAAAAATCTATTCTTCAATTCTATCATATTTCAACTTTACATGAAGAGAGACAATTGAAGGCCTGACATTCTAATTTAACATTGAAGGCGGTGGGTGGGTATTTAACTCCCTTTTATTCCACTTTTTTCAATTTTAGAGATTTGCATTGAACTTTCTCATTTCACCCACCAAGCGGTGAAGGCTCAAGCCCCATACTCATAAAGCCTGTTAAGTTCTTCATCTATCACACTATTTTAAAATGTAAAGGCGTGGTATATGCAATTTATACCCATTATATAGTTTAGCTATGTCGATACCCAACCCTTCCACCCCTCCCTTTTTTGGAGTTCTGCACATTGAACACTACCCGAGGACGCATTCAAAGTAGGCATTACATTGCTAGGGTGTCCGTTGCTGCAAGGTAAACACTAAATCGAGACCGATCATTAAAAGACAAAGAGGGTAAATAATTTAACCACCTCAAATTTTATAAATTGCAGAGACTGTTCCTTTAAATAATTACTTTTAGTTTCACCACTTTTCAATTAAATCTATGAAATTCTGTTTATAAGGTTTGTAAAGACTATGAATTTGTTTTACAGTTTTATACATTTTTTACAACTTCTCCATTCCTTGATATTGTTAAACAACTCTTTTAAAAAAAATTTTTTTAGAATTTCTAAAAAGTTTATTTCTAAAACAATATTATTTAGTTCAATCTGAACTTTTTGATGGATGGATACTAGTATGTAAAACTATAATTATATAAATTACCTGTCCAAGCTCAATTGTCAGGTTAACTTCATTATTCTCCAGGCCTCTTGACAGAGGTGGACTCTGCCACCACCTTTCGGTTCCATCAACAGCTTGCTCTGGTGGGTGGGCTTGGTTTGGGTTTTTAGGGTTGCAGTAATCACACAGTTGTCCCCGGATCACAATGTCACTGTCTGGGCTTTCAACTCGATCCCTGCTTGCTCCGGTCAATTTGCAAAATAATTCTGGTTCAGTAACTTCTACTCCACATGTTGTAGTTGCAGTAATTGTTCTTCCAACAGCAAGGTTAAAATATGGTGGAGTTAAAACTTGTGTTGCAACTAAATTAAAACTTATTATTGAATATAAAATCGCTACAACGTATGGGGTTTGCCCCATCGTCGCCATCTTTCACCTTTTTCTCAACTAAACTGATTGATTGAAAGTTTTGCAACTATTTATGTTATGACGATTGTTGGTACTTTAAGTTTCATGCTTGGAACTAAAATATTGAACGGCCGCTTACAGTCATGATGCAAATTTTGATGGAGCTATACAGTACAGTGAGTACTGTAAACTTGTGGTTAGATACAGACACGTATCGATGTGAATTATTTTATAGCATTGTGGACAAAAAGAAACGATGTAAACTTTGAATCTGTATTTTAA